>PPOO01000904.1:165872-223752 GCA_003708545.1 Maudiozyma turicensis
AAGATTTGGGACAGTAGATATTAGTGGAAATTTTTATTAAGCGAGACACCTCATAGGAAGAAGACGCACGGAATTTACATATCACAAATGAAATTAGGTCAATATTGTTATTATTATTTATCGAAGCAAGCAATGATCTCTGCGTTAAATTTATGAAGGCATTTAAATTCAAATTCCTTGTTTGGGACGGAACTTTGGGCAAATGAAAGGGTAAAGATTACTTTGAGTTATATCGATGAAATATTTCGACCTTCTTATGTTACGATTTGCAGAGTAACCTAATTTCTAATATGGAGAAAATATGCCTTCAAAGTGTAATTTGGTAGAAAAGGAACCAATTGAATGAAAGAAATGGTCAAACAACGGCAATAGTTATTAGAGAATCGCTTAGTAAAATAAAGTTAGTTGTCTATTAATTGTAATATGCCTGCTATACATAACACAATATTTTGAATCTGATGGCGGTTTTTGTCAGAGAAACTAGCGAAGTAGGTGTTTGTACATCTTTTGGAATCATCTTCGACACAAGAAGTGAAAATAATCATAGTTTATGTTTGCATTAAATTGGCGCAACCAGGCTTTTCTCGCCCGTTATCCGAAGTTCCTCGACAAATATTATTTTGTAATTGACTCCCAGGTATTTTTCTCACAAAGGTTCTGTTTTCTTTTCTGGCTCTACGGCACTATTTGCATAAAAATCTCGCCCTGGTTGAAAGTTTAAGACCCGAATGGGCATGTTAACTCTTAAAAGGTTGCACAATCCAAAAAATATAACCCAGAATAACAAAATATATATATATTTGCTGACATAAACGAGTAGGGGCAGCATTAGTAGTCGTTTGGCTGGAATTCCCACTGCCTCAATTTACTGATAACGATGCAGCGTCCATTAGAACCCCTGTACATTCTTTTACGGAAGTAACTTGTGTGAATTTCTTCTTTTGTTCTCTTTGATGCTAAAAAGTGTGGACTGAAAGCTCGTGGAGCCGGCATTACCTACAATGGACCCTTGAAGGACATTTGAGTGGCTTAAGGTTATGAGTGTCAGTAAAACTGTCGTGGAAGTAAAAGCCCCTGTTTAGTTCATACCACTTCTACTGCGCTTGAACACAGAAATGATTATTTTTTTGAAAAGCAAATGATTTAGGGTTCATTTATTCATTGAAACGCTACAGAGGTTTCTCAGTTGACCAATGATTGGTGTGTGAAAATGGAAATGGCCCTAATTAACCGCCATTGCGAAAACGATATGACAATTAGTAACAAAAACAAGATACTTGTTAATAGTATAATATTGATGCAAAAGAAGCTTTTCAACTGCATTTTGGGGTTCTTTCTTGGTAAAGAACACACACAACTCAGGATATTGAGTTAGTGAGTGCATTCTAAGCATAAGCATTCTTTATTAAAGAATTGAACTGTTGGCCACTGTACCAAAATATGAAGAGACAACTCCATGAAAGTTTAAAATGGCAATTATGTAGTTTTGTTCATGGGAGTTTGTAGAATATGCCATTTAGAGTGGTCTCCTTGGTGTCTTTCTAGGAAGCTGGGTCAGATTTACATCATATGTATCTTGAATATACTAAGAAAAGTTGAAATTAACTTGGCAGTCGTATGTTTATCTTTACTATTGTGTGATACAAAGTGAGATAAGCCTATCTCTAAAGTGCATTGATATAATAACATTTATATATTATATGAAACGGATTAATTATAACAGTAGCAGTATTTAAGATGTATTTCCGTTTCTGGTAACAAACCGCACCTAATTGAAATATCCCGGAAAAAAAATTATAGCAAGGAAAAAAGATAAAATTGCGAACAAGTGATGAGCTAATTAAGAGATTAACAAATATTAGTTGTATTTGCGTATGGACAGTATATCATGAGAACGTATAATATTAATTGTGAATACATATATAAATATTCCATTATTCTAATTCAGTACCTTGTATATCATCAAACTACAAGTTATGGGTTTTGCTACCATAGGATACCCAACTAGACATCATAAAAGAAGAAGGCTACCGGATCATGATGATCGTCCCATCTATTATCACAATCATAAGAAGAGGATAGGATCAAAACAAAACAAAGAAAGAACTCCTGGTTATTTATCCTTAAGTAATGATATTAGTAATAACATTACTAGCAGTATCTCACGAAATGGAATACGGCCGAAGAATATTACATTACAAGATCTACCATATGAAATCATTCAACGAATATTTGTATTAGTGAAGGATACAACATGCATGCCTAAACTGAACAAGTTTTTTTATACTTGTTTAAGGCCGACGGAATACCTGGTGAGAAAAGCAATGATTGAAAGATATTTCTCTGATCCCAAAAGATATGGAATTGAAAGATGTCTACAGGATAATGGATATTTGATCAATCCAGAAATATTTTCAAATAAATTATTCGCACAATATCTTTTACGCAACTTGACGTCATTGCCTTTGCCAATCGATCTTTTTGCACCAAGAAGTTTGATTCCATATTTACATGATGATAATTTACCAGAAGATTTTATATTTGATATTGGACAACTAAGTAAAGGTGAATTTGATCTTCCAATGTATTTTTATCATAACTTTGATTGTTATTGTTACAAACCATCATTGTTACAAACCATGTGTAAATATTTTACTGTTTCAAACATTCCTTTGATCCTGGAGAATTTCTTGGATTGGGCATTAACAGAAGGAAGTCACTATGGAATTACAAATATTATTGAAGTATTAGAAGGAATATGGGTATTACTAAGCTCGAGAAATATATTTGTTAATACCCAACATCTGATGATAATTACATTGCACAGATTATATGATAAAGCCGATGATAATTCTACTCGATATTGGGGGGATCTATTTCGTGATTCAGATGAAACTATAGATGATCAAAAGGAACGTTTTGTTGAATATATTGTACGTGCATTTTATAGAAGGAACGATGATAGCGGTACTAAACTATTATCTGGAACAGAGATATGGAATATTCTTATGGAAATCTCTAATATGAAGCTAATTGGTATCTTTACAAAATATGGAGTATATCCGGAGATGTCTATGATTGGCAACTCCTCCATATAAATAGTGGTTATATATAACTATGTACTAAGCATACGAATTTTATTAATACTAATACAGCAAAAATTTTATTCTACTTGCATTTTAAATTTTATCATAACCAGGGAGGGAGAATATAAGAGTCACAATAACCGGAACAGTAAGTTTGGTTCCTGCTGAACAGTTCATCTCATCAATCCATACATCATATACCCCACCATTACACAGTCTGAAACTGGGACGATCTCTTCTTCCTGGTTTAACTTTCAATTCACCAGTCTTATAGTTTTCACATTGTCCTCTCGTCTTAATTACCTTCACACCTTTTACCATAAGTGTACTCTCCATTGAGATATTAATGGCATAATTTCATTGTTAAACAATTGAAATTAGCATATCACATAATCGGATGCATGCCCCCACTATAGCAAAATATCTCTGGCTACGTGGTTTGTATGCCTTTGCGTTTCCCTCTTTTTAACGCCGCTCAGTTAAGTCCGTTTGGCGGGGTTTATTGAAAAATTGAAAATCATGGTTAAATAATCAGTGAGAGCACCCGCGAAAGGCTCTCTTTGCTGAAGTAAAAGAAATGTCATTATAGAAATTTACCTAAGAACAAGAACAAAATGACATCAAGGGAAAAAGAACAACTTATTGAAGGTTGATAACGATATTTCCCATTTATCTCCAAGCTACTTCGTTGATAACATTCCCCCTTTTTTTACAATATCTAGTTGAAGTTATATAACTTACATATTTGCGTTTACTTAGATATTATCTTTTTTAAAGCTATCCAACAAGACTCTTTCTCAACAAGTTTATAACGTTCTGTCAAGATAACATTTTGTAAATAAATTGAAGGAAAGGAAGAAAGAAAGAAAGAAAGAAAGAAACTGAAATAGAACATTACTTTTTTTTTTGCAAATATGACTACTCAAGCACATAAATCTTCAAGACCAAAAGTTTTCGTTATAGCTGGCACCTCTGGTACCGGTAAGACGAGTGTTGCCACAAATCTATTAGATCATTATAAGAAGGATTTACCGAATTTAAAGTATTTAGAAGGTGATGATTTGCATCCAGAAGCAAATGTTAAAAAGATGTCATCTGGTCATCCTTTACAAGATGAAGATCGTTGGGACTGGCTTAAGATTGTAGCTCATAAATCTTCAGATGTAGCAAGATTATCCCATGGTATCTCCATTATTACATGTTCAAGTTTAAAGAAAAAATATAGAGATTTAATTAGAGCCACTGAACCAAATGTTGATTTCTATTTTATTTTCTTATATGCTAACCAAGAAGAAATTTTTGCAAGATTAAATAATAGAAAGGGTCATTTCATGAAGGCAAATATGATGCAATCACAATTTGATGATTTGGAATTACCTATTCCACATCAAGAGAAGAATTGCGCCGTTGTGAATTTTGAAGGTAAACCATTAGATGTAATTACTAATGAAGTATTAGTGTATATCGAAAAGGCTTTACATAATGAAGACTTTAATATGTGATTACTGAGTGGTAATGTTCCCTGTTTTTTTCCCATTAAAAAGAGCAACATCCCAACATTACTATTTATGGATTTGATCTCTTTTTTTTTAGTGTTATGTGTATGTGTATGTATTAAATGCAGATTATAGAATGTTAAAAATTAAGTATTTAGTTTAATGAATTAAAAAAAAGAAATAAATTGAAGGGAACTCAGAATATTTGCAACCAGGCATATATTCTGATATCAATTTGCTCTTTTTTTATAATAATTTTATGACGATAGATTTACACGTAAATCATCTTGATCATTTATATTCGTTGAATTTCTTTGTTCATCATGAAATAACAACGGATAATCACTACTATCTGATCCACAAATAGTAGCATCGGATGAAAGTCCCGTATATGTCATCATGTTTAGTGCACTCTTGAAAATTGGTTCATTATCAAGTGTCTTATCACCTAAAGTTACACAGCTACTGATATCCTTTGAACTTTGGTATAAAGTATTATCAATGACTGTTTTCAATTGTTGTTGTTCGATATTTACTTCTTTGATTGTTGTCTCAGTAGTCTTTTCTTCGTCTTCCTCAGTTTCGGATAGATAATGATAATAATTATCCTCATTAGATTTCCCCTGGAAGTCATAGTATGGATCTGTAATATCGCGTAATAAATCAGTATATTCTGGAACATTACTTAGTGGACCGTTATCATTCGTGAAGGATTTGATTAAACAAACCTCTTTCATTAGTTCATCGATCGATATACGTTTGAACGGATTAATTTGAAGAACTTTAACCAAGAGATTGTATAAATCATCAGATAATGGTAATATCTTTTGAAGGACATTTGAATCCTTAACGAAATGAAAGAAAGTTTTATCTTCAGTTTGATGAGCTTTCAACCATGGATTCCTTATACAAATTAAATTTATTAATAAGATCCCTAGAGACCACACGTCACCTGTCTTTGTAGGTAATTTAGTTGATTGAGATTCGTGATCATTAAAATAAAGGATCTTTTCTGGTGCAATATAATAAGTACTGCCGACATTTGTATTTGGCGATAAATTTGGATTTGTTGTAGCTAAACCAAAATCACAAAGGTAAGCATTATTATCATTATCCAACACAATATTTTCTGGTTTGATATCACAATGATATATACCAGTCTCGTGGCAATATTTAACAGCAGAACAAATTTGTAGGAATGTCCTTTTAATTAATTCACCATCGTTAGCAAATGTCTTTAAATTAACAATTGAATTAAATAAATCTGTTTCGTAATAGTCCATAATTAAGAAAGTTGCTACTGAACTTTCTAGTACTTGATAAACTGTAACTACATTTTTATGTGAATGAACTTGCAATTGCATCCAAATTTCATTATATTGTGGAATTTTTGATAATTGATCAGGTGTTAAATCTTTAATCGATTGTAAATCAACAGCAGGAATATTTAATTTATTTTGATTTTTTTGAAAGAAATCAATTAATTCTTTCTGTAAATGAAGATTACGTTCTTCACTTTCCTCCTTTGAATAAGTTTCTAAAAATGAGTCAATCGACGATTTTAATATAACTTTCATTGCAAATTCAAATTTAGTTATTGAATCGTATACGTGAAATACTAAACCATAGACGCCAGAACCGACTTGTCTGATAATTTGAAAATTATTAACTTGGTAACCTTCTAACGACATGATTCTTGGCTATATTATATGAAATGACTATATGAAGAACAAAAAAAGTAATAGACGTGTCTAATGTACACTACCCTCTTAACTTAAATATTAGTCTTGGTGTAAGGTGTTACAAGTTGTGGATTAAATATATTTAGAATGTTCTACTCGACTTCGCCAAATATCTTTCTTATATATATATATATAATTCATGGGTTCTTCCGAAATATATTTTATTTGAAGTTGTTCCACCATTCCTTAAAATTAAGCATAGCGGATATACATTTTTGCAAATACCATATAATAAAATTCCGAAAGTTTCTTTTCTAAGATGTTTCCTTGAGGTTGTTCCACTAAGACAACAAACATAATAAAAGCTTAAAAATTATTCGATATAAAATTAAGTAAAGCAGAAAAGATATTGATCCCTTCGTTGAAATGGGGAGTATAAGTACAATAAAGTTAGTGAACTGCAGTGGTTCAAAAAGAGAGTGACATGTATTGTTCCGTTAACTATATAACGTACAACCCAATATTTCTGGTAATTAAACTTCCCATATAAACAAAGAGAAATTTTACATGAGAATGCTTACTGAAAACTTTATTCTTTGAAAATGTGATATTAATTTGGTGAATACCGCAGTAAAGAAAATTTTAATGCGGGAAGGAAGAGACACGTAATTTTCCTGTCCGAAGAGACATTTCTATTTGAATTGTCAGTGAATATAGCGTAGTGTCAATAAATGGAATTATAGAAAAAGCAAGAAATTATTTTCCGAAAGGAACTCAGAAATCCGTTAGCTAACTAAAAGAGAACACCAAACACGATTATAAAATAAATTTAAGTAAAAGGAGAAGACTGCTTCTTCGGCAAGTTCTTCGGAAGAATGCAACCAAACAGGAAATTGAAAACACCAATTTCCTGTTTTCATAATTTTTTCATATCTTTTTTCTTTTCGTGAAGAAACTATCGAACGGAATTAACAAATCAAGACCAAAAAAATAATGAACAATATAAATCTGCTTATGTTGTTCCCCTTATTCAATCTGCCGGTTACTCCATTAATTAATTGAATTTAATGCGCGTTCACTATATTACATATTGCATTTTTGTCACCACCCGCCTTTGTACGTACGTAATGTAAAGCACATGTATTGTATTGTCCTCTTTGAAGGATGAGGGGGTGGCTAGGCAGGAAAATTCTTCTCCTTCGTCATTATACACGTTAAAGATTGAACTACAATGGAAAGATTTCTGTCTACCTCCCCCTGCCTTTCTTGTATGCAATAATCTCATTTGAGAATTCTTGTCGTAGAGATATCATCCAATTATGATCTATTAAACGGAGATTGGAATAACCATTTTTTTAATTTCTGCTTTTATTACGAGGAATGTGGGACAATTGTTTGGAAAATGGGGAAGAAAACGCCGTACAAACAAAATAATTCTCTTTTTTTTGATATTTCGGGATGATATTAAACCGTTCCCGTTTCTTGGATTTCTCATAAAACAATTCTTAGAAAAGCGGTAATTTAAGAGCTGTTCCTCCGAATGTAGAACGATTATAACAGAAAAAAATTGCCCCACTATCCAAAGGCAGGGTCTGCATTCTGTTTTTTAGTACAATTGGCAACTGTCCAAATTTACCATTACTTATATTCTATTAACTGAGAAGTTGAACCATAAATTTTACTAAGAATGATTCTGAGAACAGGAACATATTTCAAGATAGTGTCATTTGAATATTATTGCATTAGAAAACAATTACCAAATCTATGACATATATGCAGAGAATACAGTTCAATTGGCAACCTATTATTAAATGATATTAATGCAGATAAAATTTCACTGTCATTTTTTTACTATAAGTTTTACATAATAATGAATGTGAATATTAGTGGGATAAATACGTCTCTTTTCTTTGAAAGATGAGCTTCCTAAAGATTTACATAATAAAGTATCCTCTAATTGAGTTGTTCTTTGTTTCCCTTTGATCATCCGGAAAAACTTCACATCTAAAATTATCGTCATTATAAGAAATTGCAGTACCGCTCATTTACATGTTTAAAACTATTTTTTTCTTCTGTGTTCTCAAAAAGTCGTGAATTTTGGGAACAGTTGCAAGGAGATAGAAGCTAATTTTAAGTATTTTCATATGTTTTCGTACGTTGGAATTGATAGTTTGGGTTCTCGGGAATTAGTACACCGAAATCACTAAACCGCTCGATGATGCTACGCGATTCTTTAGAGAAGATTGAAAATTTCTTTAACAAAAAGAAAGATTCAAGTTAGTTAATTAAAAGTTTGTCGAATTTACCTCGACTGATTAGTCCGGATTCTTAATTAAACAACGGATTTTCATTATTTGATCGTTTGATCTCCGAGCATCATCCTCATTACGAATACATATTCACTATTTTAGGAAAATTATTAATATTAATAGTAAATTGGTCCAAGGTTCAATGAAACTAATTTGAAACTAACTATAGTTCAACTGTAGTGAGTTGTTCTTGTTGTTCTTGTTGTTGTTTTCGTTACATAGCTAAAATCAAGCTATCGATTTCTGTTATTTCTTGTTGTTTCGTATCTATTTTTGTACTGGATTTTTGGAAAGATCAAGGTAGTATTGCATATTATAGTTGTTTTAAAATTCAACCATAATATAGCAATATGCGCTTAAAGTATAAAAAAATACCCTTACCTTTTAGTCATGAAGATGTCAATGACAACTTTAAAAACAATGAAGAAACAATTAGATACCTAAATGGTGAAATCCGCTGATGTACCTTAATAAAAGGGGCAATAGAGCTAATAACGGTGTCGGTTTACAGATTGCATTCTAGTAATAAGTTGAAGAAGTACAATCGGAATTTCAACATTTATGCCCACGTAATCTATTGTAATGAAAACATATACGCGATATAAATCATCTTACTGATTTCTTTTCATATCATTTGCCTTTTAGAACCTTGTTCATCCTTTCTAATCACTTATCCCTTATTTGCAAATGGAAGAAGTATAATTGAATTGGGATCGTTGCTTGCAGAGGTACTTCATTAATAATGTTTACATTTTAGCAAGGGAGGTGAATGACTCCATTTATGTTGTTCTTTTACTTTTAAGATGAATTGTTTCAAAAATGAAGGGTGGTTGACATGTAACAATTCGTTAACAACGACCAGGCTCCCTTCTATATCCTAATTCAAACATCTCTGGCGGCAATTACATACACATAGATTTTCCCTTAAAGCGTATTCATGAAAGAAAACTGACAAATTCTATCCTGTTTTACTGATCTCAAAACAAACAGGCTTCGATTTTGGGGGATTATCCTCGAGACGAACATTTAATGTTGTCTAAGAAAACAAAGTAGTCTAACTTTAAAGATAAGAAAGAATACAATAACGATATTATGTGAAGTGAAGTTACAGTATGAAAGTTATTCCGATGTAATATAATTAAATCATATAAAACACAAGAAATTTTATTTCAACTAAATAATTAACGTATAAATAACCAGTATCTTGAAAGGAAATACTTAATTATTCAATTACTGTATACCTTTGCGGAGTCACTTACATCTTAATATTTCTAATTATTTGTGCGATGTATTCTCTGTTTCATTAAGTACTCATACGCTTAAAATGGGGTGTCCAAATACTTTCTTTTACCTTTTACTGCGTGCATATTATGTCTTCAGTTTCCTATAAGTTTTCTGCCTCTTGTTCGTGATTTTCTGAGCGGGATAGAAGGCCCGTCATGTGTCTTAAAGATTTCTCGTTCAGGAACAAATTTCTTCTTTGTTAACTGACAATCCAAATTAGGAAGAAATGTGTTCCCATGAAAAGGTTGCATTATTTTTGATGTTTTCAATTGACAAAAATTTTAATTTTCTTGGAAGAATGTGTTTTTGCTACATACGTACACTATTTACTCTGGTAAATAATTTAATAATTTGTTTTCTCGAAGAACAGCAATCTCGAAATAATTTTTTTAAGGTCATGTTTATCATAAGAAATAAAGAAATTGAATTCTTTTAACATTTGATTATCTGGATTTTTAATAGAGTGGTAAAGTTTGCTCCCTCATTTCTTCATCAAATGTTGCTTTTTGAGGAACTGTCAGATTTGACTTGTAATTTTCTTTGATTTTTGTTTGTGGTGTTGCATATTTGTTTTATCTTCGGGAAATTCCTATTTGAGGCTGACACGTACATAAAGGTAAAATTAAATGAAGTAATACGTCTTATTTTAATACGAATGTTTTATTTACAATTGACAAAAACGGAATTTGACTAGAAAATGAAAAAAAAAGAGGGGCCCCGTTTAAATTGACTGCATAGTTAAATTTTGTGACTTCTAAAAAAATATATGCCAAGTTATTCATTCGGAAAAACTTCTCGAAAATCAGACTGCTTGGTTCTTCTAATTTGATTTTAATTGTGGAAGCTTGTTAGTTAATCTTTATTGTCGGGGTTTTCCGAATCATCTATGAAGGTTTCATCTTCGGGGGAAGTACAATCAAGACACGAAACTGGACAACCTGAAACGCTTTCATATGAATATAGTAACAGAAAGATATTTATTCATAATATGAGTGATGGGCTAATTCTAAGCTAACAAATTACTATTGATATATTTGACAGTTGTGAATTCAAGAAAGGAGTTCATTCCAATGTGTGTATCTGTACGCATTCATTTAGCACAATACCTGTCAAAATACAGCATACCTTGACAGGTACATATCAAGATATACATTTACGTAAACAAGAAATATCCAATGTATAGTAAATAAGTACAATGTTAAGAAAATGCGTTAAACGGAAAACTCATTTTTTGGTAAAGTTGTTTAACTCCTGTTAAAAATAGTTGTTAACAATATCCAAGAGATCGAAAAAATTGACCGTCTAAAGATGTGAACTTGTAATTTTTCCGTGTCAGTGTCTCGGATAAATTGTGTACTAATTTGCGATTACATAGGAGGAAATCAGGATGTACGTGTTCGATCATATCTTAATATTATAAAATTCATATGCAAACCCCGTAAAATCATGTATGTGTTGCGTAATTCACCAATTGAGTTTCTTCCTTCGTCCTTAAATCCTTGTAATACGGAACAACCTATCAAAGATTGATTTGTTCAGCATTGTTATTATGTTGGTAAATATTTAAGGAACATATGTTAAGTTTGCATAACCTATTAAGGTACATTCTACATTCATAATTCCGACCCTCTATGGGATAATCAAAGAAATTTGTTGAATTAAAAATAAAAATAAGTAGCAACCACTGAACAGAATGAACCCTTTCTTGTTACTTTTTCATGAGAGTAAGGAGTGGGGTCCAACGTTTTGATTTGCAAAAAGTTAATTCTTGAACAGCATTTTAAAAAACATTATTCCGAATAGTTGCAATTGATTTCTTTCAGATGATCCATAGTTTCAAAATATACAGTAGATCGTTCGTTATGGATTAAAATTACTTAGGATGTATATTTATTTATTAAAGTAGAACTATCAAGTAATAGAAAGAAAATACAGAAATACCGGAATTTTCTTAAGTAAATAAAATAGGGATCAGTATATATCTAATGTGAAGTAAAATAATCATGAACATTATTCCCAATCCGTCAAAACCTAGCATTCTAATTCCGATTCAATAGTGAACTAGTTTAAGAGTGGATTCGGTATGTGTACCATGCTACCGGAATAACAATTTTCAGTCAGAAGTTACAACTAACAGATAGAATATGATCATAATACTGTTGCACAATAAACTCACATAGTATTAAACTTAATATCACAAAACCCAGCTCTCTTATTGTACAAGGAAAGTAATGTTTTTCCGCGAAACATTTCAAAAATGGGGTACAATGATACTTATTCAGATGTCCTTTACAACAGTGGATAGCATTTAAAAGCGATTGAGATTTGTTCCGGAGGATTTTCCTCAATTATCCATCAGCATGATTGTCTCATCAGGACACATAATTGTCTTTCCTTATCATTTATGATTAATTCACGAGAGATTGCCAACCATTTGTTTTACTTTCTTATCGAATAGTTCCGATTTGATTGGCATTTCAAGCGAATAAAAGGGATCCTTCATAACATAATCACAGTAAACACAGTAAATTTTCCTTAAGAAATTGTCGGCGACTTGACTTGCAAGGTTTTGTGCTTTCCCTTTATCCATGTTGCCTATCTGTGAAGCTGGTTTGTTTGCCAAAACGTTAGAACTTAGAGCGACAAACTTTAGACCTGTCATTGTTTGATATATGTACATAGTGAATTGATCACTGTTTAATTGTCTCAATCCACTCTTGTTCCAACTTACAAAGGACTCCTTAAAGTAGTCAGGACCTTTGAAACTCCCTAATTTTACAGGTAGATTGTTGTTTCTGTTTTGTTGCGGGTTACTACTCTCCATACCAACCATTGGAATATACGGAATAACATAATCTACGTTATTTTGAGTGATTTGTAGCGCTTTTGGAGTTATCTGACTAGCAATTGCAAATACACTATGTATCGTACTTGCAATGATCAAAAAGTCGTTACTATTCAACTTTGATGCAAATGTATCAGAGAAATTTCTTTGGTATATTAAACCACCAGATTTGTTGATAATTAATATAGTTTCAATGGCCATTATCAGTCTGTACTCGATTGAGGTTGCGCTTTGAATGGAATAAGTTACTGAATGTTGTTAATATACTCTAATCGTTACACTCACAGAGTTTGTAGAATGTGGTTCTTATATGTTCAACACTTGCCAATGAGTGTGTTTTCTTTTCTCAAAATGACAATTGTTTTCAACCAAATCATCGTTCTTCGTTAAAGGAAATTCCATCTTTTTTTTCCTCGCAGCTCTTTTCAATTTCACGTAGTGTAGAGCAACATAGGTTTTTCAGTGTGAAAAATAAACTCACATCCTTTGGTAAGACAAGTGATAATCGCAACCTGCAATAAATTGCCTTAAATCTTGATAATTATTTATGAAAGTTATTAATTACAAATCTTTTATATACTATTGATTATATTCTGCTTTATATATCTGAAACAGATATCCATAGAGGTTAATGGCATCAAAATACGATTACGTTCCTTTGTGATTTATTTATGAATAATAGTAATAATTTCCAGATCTAGCTCAAAAGAAGAATCTTGTATACCATCTGGTATTTAACTTCTTCATTAGACCAGCATAGTATTGAATCTCACCCCAGCAATCTCTACCGAAATTACAACCTGCCATATTCACGACAAAATCATGATCCCTTTCATTGTAGAAATATCTTGGATCGTCACTGGAATCTGAGCATGCGCCTGGTGGGAATGCATTGATAGATCTTAATGGTAAGAATCCAATCTTGGATCTTAACCAGGCTTCACTGGCATACAAGGATTCTAATGCGTCTTGTTCTCTATGTTCCCAAACCATATGCTTCTGTTCGTAAGTAATTGGATCCCACCACATGTCTAAGAAAAGTCTAGACCAATCACTATTTTTGATAAAGAAGGAACCTAAATTGAAACCACCACAATCCTGAGTGATCAAAAGGTTCATCTCTTCAGAATAATCGGTGTATGGCTGATCTAACTCTAGGTTCAATGGATTGAAATTCTCTAATGTACGATCAGTAATTTCATCGATTCTGTTGAAGATATGATCTTCTAATGACTTCTCTGGTTCCATAATCAAGGTATCTAAATCTAACCACCAAAACCATTCGGTATCTGGGAATTCTCTCATTGTCTGCTTTAAGATATCAGCTTTTTGCCAACCTTCTCTGAATTCGTGTGAATATCTTTTAACTGTAGTTAAGTCTTTGATAGTTAGGCCATAACCATGTCTCTTTGCATATGCTTTTTTATTCGCTATAGATATGTGTTCGATAGCCCATTCTTGTTCACTCTTCCATTTTAGAACACCACCACCTTCATTTGCAGCTAGAATTATGACGAATCTTGGATCTTTCTTTCTTGATAACCAATTGGATTTTGCTGATTTTCCAGGTACTTGGTTTGGAGCTTGATTACTTCTTTGATCGATGAACGTGTTTGGTATAGTTGAATCAGTGATCCAGAAGAATAAAAATATGACAATAAATAAAAGAAGTAAAGTTCTCTTAGATTTACCTAGTTCCGAATGGAAATAGTTATGCACTCTGAAGAAATTTAATTTTATACGTTTGAAAAATGTTAAAGACTTCTTATCTTTTTCGTCTTCATCATTGTAACGATTGAGACTCTTCCCGTCGTACTGTGTATCTAAATCCGACATTATTATATTATCTGAAATGCGAGAAGTAATAAGAAATGAAGTTTTTGTAGTTGTTTCTAGTGAATGTATTGTTGGCGATTCCTTTTCTCTGTGAGGAGGGTTTTGGTTTATCACAGTATATTATTATTAGGCTCGTCTTCCGTGTCAAATAAAATACAGATGTCGAACTATTTTTTCAATCCCAGCTATCCCTAATTGTACTTCAGCAAATGTACTACGAATACAATTACTATCTTCCGTTGCAGGTTATTCACTTGCTGCTGTATATCATGCCAACTTTTCTTGTACTATAAATAAAATTCGTGATATCAGTCGATCTGGAGGAATTTTTCAAGTGTTTCAAACATTCTATTTTTTTATATTTTTTGTCGTAATTTTTCTTCTTTTTCGCTGTGCGGCGAGTTAACCGTGGACCTTAGAAATGGCCGACTCACTCAGTGTGCCTTTTTCTTCTGCGAGGTTTTCTTTCGATCCAGAAAGAAAATATCATCATTAATCACGAGTTGACACAGTAAAGTGCCAACCATCTGATATGCTAAAGATACCCAGTTGCAATTAATTGGTTGTTCTCAACTATAGTTCAGTTGGATGTTTCAATAGTGAGTCCTTTGGATTTATCTTGAAACTTTCGAATGGACAGTTATTTGGTCCTAAAATTTTTCTTTTTTTTTTTTGTTTACTTCAAGAATTGAGTTTTATGCTAGTGCGACAGTTATCAAAATGAAAAAATTAATGATATTTAAAATAGAACAATAATTGATCAATCGAAATATATTGAGTATTTTACGTAACAACTACTTATATGTGCAATATTTATTCCTATTTAAAATGTAAACTCACCTTTGAATTGAGTCAAATCCATACCTGGCTTAATCTTTTCTAGCAGATCGTTTCTATTCATAGCAACAAAGACTCTCTTTAGAGTCTCAATAATGTTATCATTATTCCAGCTTGTATAGTCATGCTCTTGCTTAAATTTTTCTCCTTCTACTTCATGCATGGACAATGTCGTCAACAAGTGCTCTGCAGATTCTTTGAAACAGCCAATATTCATACATGATACAGCCAAATTATAACGTGCCCTAACAAAGGATGGCTTCAAATTTAATGCTTTATGGTATGCAGCAATAGACTCTTCGGATCTATTTGAATTAGCCAATGTAGCCCCTAGACGATTCCACATTAATTCATCATTAGGGTTTGCCGCTAGTGCTTTATTGAAATGTTCAATAGTAGCATCATAATTATCATCTGAATAATATAATAAACCTACACATAATTCAACATCTGGATCGACTTGAGGTAATTTTTCAGATAATGATATAAATTTATTCTCAATTTTATTCTCTAATTTAGTATTAGTTTCCAAAGTTTCATCAATCAAGATACTGTGATCAATATATTCAAAATCCGGATATTTTGTACTTATCCATTGGTTTAAAATCGTCAATGCACTCATATCGTAACCTTCATTAATGTAACTTATTGCTAAATTTTTCATAGCCTCTAAATTTTTCCCATCTAATTTCAAACATTTTTCTAATGCACATATACCATTTAATTCCTTCTCATTTTGGATTTGCACTACACCAAGTTTCAGCCATGCATCAATATGATCTGGTTGTTCTTGAACAGCTGCTTCAAATGCCATGGCTGCCTCACTTAATTTTGCACCATTTTCCATTAATATGCAACCTATCCGATAAGCATTTGGATTATTCAAATATTCATTTTTGGAATCCTCGAAGTCATAGTTTAAATTTCCTGTCATTCTACTTAACATATATTTTGATCTATCTGGTATGAAATCTTCTCCATCATTATGAATATCATCCCAAACCTTTTGAAATTCAGATTGGTATGTGTCATCTATTATAACATCATCTGCCGTTATATCATCATGAATATTTGTTGTCATTTCTTCCGTGGTATCAGTTTCGTCATTGATCTTTAAATTCTCAGAAACTTCTTTCTCAAGGTCTCCGAATTGTTTATCCCAATTAGTTTCCATTTTTTGTTCAGGTGCTCGTTGTTGTTGTTGGTCTCTTGTATTAAAGTTTTGAAATATTGGTGCTCTGAAACTATTCATAGTCCCACTAATATTATTTGGCTGTTGAAAAAATCCGGTTAAACCAATCTTTTCATTACGATTTGAAAGTATCGAATCATCTCCAAGGTGCTGTTGCTGATGCTGCGATTGTGTGTTATTTTGTTGTAACGTGAATTCATTTGACCAACCTTGATTTCTGACAGGCACATTTTCAACATTGTGGAATCTTACTTGTTCATTCGTTTCTGCTCTCATTGGTATTTGATCAAATTTCATTGGCATCATTACATTTCTGTCGCCACCACTACTTAGCATCCCATTTTGAAAATTATTAATCTCTCTCAAATTTCTTTCAGATACCTTACTCTGCTTAGTCTTCAATGACCGCTGAGTTAGTCCCAATGACGAGGAACCCACGAGAGGTCCATTCAGATCATTTTGGGAAAGTGCACTATATTGAGCATTCTGCTGTGTATGTTTATTAAGTTGTGCTAAAGGGTTATTATTAACCGAACAATCTGCCCCACTCATCTCTAATAGTTTAAATATATCGATCCGTTGTTCTTTTGTGCAGTTATATAATTATATCTAACCTAATAACCACGATACAGTATTGAGAGTATCCCCACTCCAACAAGTACATGACTAACAATACATATCAATATCTGTTTCCTTTTTATATCATTCCAGTCAGCGCTGAAAGAAATGGGGACTGTCTCTCTAATTCCGACGGGAACAAAACAAATCAATTTATTCCACACAGTAACTCCAATTATTTAATTTCGGGCCGTGGTGGTTTGTACGGCTGTTTCTCCCAGCATCGAAATATGTCGTCATTACAGTTCGCAGAAGAAAAAGCCGTCGGGAATAATGAGGAATCCATTTGAAAAATTTAATATGAGTAACAGGGACCCACTTGACTGAGCAATCGAGACAGGGACCTGGCTGGCGAGTATGAGTCTTAAAGCAGACTGGTCAGAATTGCTTTATGGGAAAGTGTATAGAAAGTTGCAATACTAACATCTTATTCACACGTTTACTTAGCCGGAACTATCTGCCTGTTTGGAAGAAATGGCTAGGCCTATTAATGTAAACCAATTACTAGGTAATTTGGAAAATGATAAACAGAATGGTAATGGTATTAAGAAGGAACCCCTAGGGAAAGCTAAATTTCTTTCGAAGAATGAAAGAAATGCGTTATTATCTGAGACTAATGTGAATAGCAACAAATCCAGTTTAATAAATGCTAAATCTGTAATCGAATCTATAATTGTACCGAAGAAGGAATCCAGTGGCCATCAACTACAGGAGTTTGAAACACAAGACACACATTCTAACCAAGATAAAGCTCTGAAAAGGAAAAAATCCAAGTTTAATTTTGATTGGGAAACTTCAGAGGATACATCAGCTAACAAAACACCACTAACTTCCTTGAAAGTCGATGATTTACTCAAACAGAAAGGTTCATCTCGTAGTAATAAGCAATTAAACAAACTAGAAGAATCTTATATCGGGAAACATTGGACTCAGAAGAAATTCGAAGAAATGACAGAGAGAGACTGGAGGATTCTAAAGGAAGATTTCCAAATTACTATTAGAGCAGATTCTTTGAAACAACCACTGAGAAATTGGACAGAACTAAAGTTGATCCCAAAGGGTTTATGCAACATTATAATTAACGATCTAAAATTCCAGATTCCAACCCCTATTCAAAGGGCTACGATTCCAAATTTCAATTTAAACAAATCGTTACTCGGTGTAGCATCAACAGGTTCAGGTAAAACATTCGCATTCATAATACCTATCCTAACAAAATTAAATCAATCTCCTGATCGTCCAAGATCCATTAAAGTCCTAGAGGGACCCAAAGCATTGATACTGGCGCCAACCAGAGAATTAGCACAACAGATCAAATCCGAAGCCGAGAAATTGACAACATTATGGCATGAGCATGATTACAAAATAGTATCATTAGTAGGTGGTCATTCCACAGAACAAATTAGTCACGAATTATCTGATGGTTGTGATATATTAGTTGCAACACCCGGTAGATTAATTGATTGCTTAGAAAACCACATGCTGACAATAGGTTCAGTAGCGACCGTTGTCCTAGATGAAGCAGATAAAATGATTGATTTAGGGTTTGAAGAACAATTGACAACCATATTGAATATATTAGATATCGAAACTACAGCTAGTAATAAAAATAGACAAATTATGATGTTCACAGCTACAATGACGCCTCCAATTGAAAAATTGTCCCGCCAATATTTGAATCACCCAATTCATATATCCATTGGTGGTGCCGACGATGCTGTTCCAAAAATCCAACAACGTATAATTTATGCTCCGACAGATGATATGAAATTTAAAAATTTAATAGAACAATTAAACAAGTCAGGCACACCAATTATCATATTCATCAATCATAAAAGGGTAGCCGATATACTAGCTGAAAAATTAAGAAATGAGACGAACTATAGAATTGTTACTTTACATGGTTCAAAAAGTCAGGATCAGAGAGAGAAAGCATTAAATGATTTGAAGACAAATAAAGCACAAATAATGATCGCAACAAGTATTGCTGCAAGAGGTCTAGATATCCCCAATGTCTCATTAGTTGTTAATTTTGAAATGCCAAAAAATTTCGAAGAGTATGTACATAGAATTGGTAGAACAGGTAGAGCTGGTAGAACAGGTGTCGCAATCACATTCATAGGTGAATACGAAAATGAAAGGACAATAGAAAAATTACTAAAATATACCGAAAAAGAGGATCCGTTACGGTGTAATGAATACGATAAGAGAATCAAAAAATTATATAATTTAGGTGATACAGAATCCGAGTATATAATATATTAGAATATATAGTAAGATTATCAAAATGAGTCATATATGCTTTCTTAAAGATTTTTTCTAATGTCACAGAAAAGCACCTCGATACTCAACCAATGGACCGCTTATGAACCCCGAACTTATTACTGATCTTACAGTTCAGATTGGAAACAAAATTGATGACACCATTTCCAGGTAGATTATGTAACTTCAGACATATTGGTCACTCTAAAAATAAAACCATATAACAGTCACCAATTGTCTATGCTCGACGAAGGTAAAGAGAGATGCTCCCACTGAAGGTCTCTGTTCATATTTCTTATGAGTTCAGAATTGGCACAGTCATTCTTACAGAATTCCGATTCAATTTTCATCACTTCGGAGGAAACTACATTGCCAACAACGGCGGCTAATTCCCAAATATATACTGGAGTTCCTACTTACAGGAAACAAGCCAAGTATCTAGAGAAGAAGGTCGTGCTTGGACACAAGGACCGTTAAAAATTTCGCTAGGTAGTCATTCAATTATTGAGGGAGTTGCTTTGAGAAGCATACGTATCATTGAGCATCTGTATCCGAGAATTTCCAAAATACTTGATTTTGCATCAAGCTTGATACAAAAAGAGATAAGAACCCCTATCGTACCCCTTGCATAGTGTAACTATAAAATAAGATCAAATATACCCTTTTCATGACCTTGCGCTACTCGACAGTTTATCGATCTTAAACACTTATGTAATGAATATTGCTGTTGACTTCCTTTCCTCGGTATCTTATTGAAATTTGTCAATACAATTTGAGAAATGCAACTACTCATAGTTCCATTTGTAGATTGGACACATGACCTTACCATATGGAATATTCAACCGGAAATTCTTACATCAACCGGTCAACATTTATAATATTTTGCATACAAAATGATTGTCAGGTCGAACTTTTCTAAAAGTGATAATTAGGACTTTTCAGAAAGATAATTAAACTATTAAACTATTTAACAATTAACATTCTGGCATTCCTGATGTCATAAGATCTCCCACTTTCGAACTTTGGTCGCATATTCCCAAAACGGTTATTATCTCACCTAATCTGGTTTCAATTGACTCTTCTTTATTCGCATTTTACGATTGTCATTCCGAAAGATTGTTGCACTTAAAAAACTGCACTAATGAGTATTCCCAAAGGCACCGATTCAGCAAACGGAGTGCACTGAATGCGTCACTATAACAACCGTAGAAGACCATATCAAACAATGGGACAAATAGAGCCAACAATTACGCCCTGAATTTCTTTTCTTTTTCGCATCATCAAGAGAAAATCCTTATTGCTTCTTTCGATAAAATATTCACAAGCACAGTGAAGAGTCCGCACACTGGACTATTGTTCGTAGTTTTCACTCACCCATTTGAAGTTCGCCGATAAAACGGCTTCTTAAGTCGTTGCCATCGCCCGAAACAGTTACGTCAGAAACGGATAGGGCGACATTGAAATGGGGTTCTTCAACAAGACGCAAATCGTTCCCGGAGCTTTCTAACTACAAACAAGACTAGGGAGGGAGAGTAGAGGAAGTGAATGGTAGCCTCTGTTTGATAACCAGAATGTTCAAATCGAGTTTACAATTCCATGAGAAAACTGGTTCATCTATTCATAGAATCTTGCTTCTTTTGGAATGTTTTCTGCTCGATTTTATTATATTACGTTCTCTATATTCGTGTTAACCTACTCACTGTAATTGGGAATCCCTTCATCTACAACCGCAACCACAACCACATCCCCGTTTCCTTAGTAACATAAGAAAGGTTACTATGCAAGAATTTTTGACCTTTCGTTGGACATTGAAGAGAGAGAAAACGGAATATGAAAGTAAGCTCTACACATTCGTTCTAACGATTGTACGCGAGTAGAAGTGTTGTTTATCTTTTTGTCGACTCACCACAGAACATCTAATAAATCAACGAATTAAAGGAGAGAAAGAACGATGAAACAGGAACTGTAAGTTTTTGTTCTGGAACCTTTAATTTCTAACTTTAGGACGTCGATCAAAACAAAGATATGGCCGCAGGAATGTTACTCTTCTCAACTTCGAAAGAATTTGATCGTTTTTTGAAAAAATTGCCGATAACTTTCAAAAATGTGGAATTTTAAATTCCCGCGCGGTTACTGTCATCTGTTTTCTCCTTGCGAGTTTTAATCTTTTTTTCTTTTCGTCTTCGTCGGTATGGAAGACCGATATATGTAAAATTTGTTATTTGGTTACATGTACGGAAGTTTATTAGAGATCCAATTAGATCTTACATTATTCAAAGAATATTGCGTACAACGTCATAACCTTATTTTTTGTGCGACTTCTTCTGTATGAGTTATTATTAATGATTAACAGACATACTGATAGGAATGTTGATTTCTTACGACGTTTAGTGGATGTACAGAAGACTATTATGGAGCAACTTATGTCATATCACTTAGATAAGGCGTACCAAAACCTATATTATCTTCGTTTGCTTAATTTTTTGATTTTGTGCCTTCTGTTGCATTTCAACTTTAATTGTACAGGCTCGTGAAATTGTTGCAGAATAGGTTATCCATTGATATTGGGACATTTATTTGGGACGATTTTATATTACAACATTGATAACCCATAGTGATTAATTAAGCAATATGGGAAGAAGTAAATCTCAATGAAACACAAGAATTATCAGTCAACTCAATAGATAAGAATATTTTTGTTGGAAGACTTAGGTATCGTTGTTGATAGCAACATTACTCAATATAATAATTACAATATGAATAGTAATTGATCGACCTTGCTTGCAAGCCCATTCTAAGTCGAGAATATGCCTCTCTTCAGTCGAGAAATCACAGTAAAAGCCGTATGAGCTTTTCATTTTCCATCAAGATAAACTCATTTGTAGAAGTACTGTATCAACTTATCGTTTTTCATTCTGGCCAGATTGATAAAACATTAAACTTTAGCGAACCCTCTAATTTTTACTTTTATTCTTCAATCAAGATAGGTCGTTTCTTCATTTAGATGATATATGGCTAAAAAAGTTACCATCAAAGATGCATTTTATTTCCTATTAACCAAATATTTACAATGAAGTAACTGACATTAGCTATTTGAACTTGACTGACAAACTGGCGGAGACAACGACTTTGTGAGTGTTTTCAGGAGTATGCTATATTGAAAGACAACTTTTTATATAATCATTAATCATTTTGGAGGAAAGAAATGAACAATCGCAAGCTACATATTTCTACAGCATTCTTTTCACATGCCCTTTCGAAAAAGAAACAATTGTATACATGTAGTTAGATGAGCCCTTTCTTCAGTATTTTCTCCATGGTGAATAAATTTGTTGCTTTCAAACCGATATATGTCATAACTCACTTTTTGTTGAGATCACTAAGAAAATCATACTGTAACTAATTGTATAGTGAGCTCAACATTATTTTCCTACTGCTATTGCTTCTTTACAAATTCAAGCACATTATTATATTTTAAACCAGCATATTTCTCTCTTGGTAACTACTTCCAATACTTATTATACAATTTTTCTATCAAATTCATGTAATCAAGTTTAAGATACTTCCACAGTGATCAATGTCGAAACTACGAATATCAAACCTTACAGAAAAATGGGAGAATCCAATTTTCTGAAACAAAGGGTACCCATCCAATTTCATCCCTCTAAATCATGGTGTGCTCGAACATACAACATGCAAACACCCTGATTCCACCTGATCATAACTTATATTAATTTTGTTCTCATTTCTTAGTTATAATTTATTTACTGTCACTTATGTAATTTCGTTAACTGAGCGCAATTGCAAAAAATATGGCAATATATTACTAACAATGAGACGTTCCGACTCGCCCAAATTTATGGGCCACCCAATTTTTCGGTTCACTAGATAGGCAAAAATAAAAAAAATGTAGCTATGCAAAAACGCTGGCCTTTTGAAAGAATGTGCGTTACCGCATTATTTCAGGTTGTAGAAGTCTGTAATTTGTACTAGAACCTTTTCACAGAGCTGTCATTTTAATAAAGTTGCATGGTTTTGCCATCGAGGTCTATGCTTTGATAAAACTGTTTAATGACGTAGAACCACAAAATAGCGGTGAGATGGGGGTGCTCAGTTTTCATACAGCGACGAGAGAGGATCAGGCGAGAGATGGGACTTAACCTCGTGCAAAAAAATATGTAAGAAATTGTCGCAGTATCTCGGTTAAGGTTTGAATTGATATAGCTGCGGTCCATTTGGGTTAAAAGGGCCAATGGTGAAAGAAAAAAAAAATCAGCATATAAAACAAAGAGGGTAGTGTGATCATAACAACGTGGGTAGCAACCAAATAACAATAAAGAAAGCTTGTGTGCTACATTGTTTTAGTGATCCCCCTTAAATTGATACTTAGTAAAATCTATTATAGTTTACAGTGGTAACAAATTCTCCTACAAATCACTTTTATTTTTAAGTATTCTAAATATATCTAGATTGCACGTCAATTTCACTGAATAGTTCCCTTTTTACACTTCACAAACAAGTTGGCGTAGTAACAGTCCTCTGATTTCTGAATCGACTTATCACGTCTTTAGAGATATTCAATGGAGTTAAAAACCGATGCCTTTTTTATGATTGTTGATATATTTCATATGGCATTTCTTATAATTAGAATAATAATAAATTTAATAACAAGTAACCATAACTATTGACCAGTGCTAGGCCTGATAATGAACTAATCCATTTAGAATAACACCTTATTCTTTCAAAATAAGAGAACGGTGATATGTTCAAGTGAATAATGTACCTCTCAGGTAGCCCACGTAGTTACAAACACCCTGAACCATTCTGTAAACCTGTCACAATACAGATATGGTAGTCTAAGAACCTCATATCCATTGCTCTAGACTACTTCTCTTTCAAATACCTTTTTAAATGTATAAATGTGTCTAAATCGTAGGATCGTGAATTTGACATTGAGTAGAACTATCGTTATGACTGTTCAATCTGAATCCTAATGATGTCTCCTTACCCTTTTCCATGTATTAGTACGATGTTTTGTCGGTGTCACTATCCAGAGGACTACCAAGGCGGTTTGCCTTAACCAGCCCAGCAATAGCGGTATGAAAAAGAACAGTATGACAAGTGGTACACACTTTTCACCTGTTTCCACCCTCGATTGCAGATCTATAATACAATATGGATAATATCGTCTATTTCGAAACATATTGTTTTAGCTCCCAGAGAGCTATTTTTAATATTGCTGATATAATAGATAACCGGTCTCATGTATAATAATCTTACTCCCGGTGTACTGTACTACTAGTATTCACTAGCCGCAGGATTTTCAGCGTAGTGGAAAAAACTTTTTGATGGTAAGCTGAAAAAACGGTGAATAGTAAAAAGAAAAAACTCCTCTGTATATGTAAAGTACAAAGTAAAACTTACTCTGCATATGCATGATTGTATCATATCGTATCACCTCTCTTCACCACAAAGTATCCGTAGTAAAATAAAGACCCAATAATATATTCTATCCTTTAGATTTTAAGCTTTTAATTTTAAAATACCTGAATTTGAAATAGATTAGTTTTACCTAAATTGTACTTTTCTACCTATAAAGAGATATTTTACATAATATCAAATGATCAGTGCATGAGATTATTTGATATATTATTTATCTTTTCTTTTTATTTCTGATTCTTCTATCTTTAAGGTCATTGTTTGTTCATATGTTTCTTATAAAATCTGTTCAGTTGTACATCAGTTTCTCTGCAATTTTACCTTCATGTTAATCCATTCTGGTTAAATATAATTACAGGTAATTTAATAGTAATCAAATTTACATGTTATACATCATTTTTCCAGCGTAGATCATAATATCCTGTACCAACTTCTCTGTATCCCCTCTTCCCTCTTCCGTTTTTATCTACATTTTTTTGTTATCCCTCCTGTTTGTAAGTCAAATTATCATCAAAGAAATTGGTTTTAGTCTAGATTTAACATGTATGCTTAATGTATCTAAAACATCACATTATCTAATTTTAAATTCTTTTTGAAAAAAAACCTGGATTTCATCCTAGGGATTTGGAAATTTATTTTATATAAAAGAATCAATCATTAACCTCTTTTTCCTGTATTTCTATTTTGATATCTTGTCTTCATTTCACATATTTAATATTTTTCCTACTTCGACTTTACATATTTTATTATCGCAATAAGTAACGAAGCTAACAAAAATATTTACCTGTCTACTCTAATATTCATTTAATAATGACCCAAACTAATGTCAATTTACCAAGTATTCAAATGCTTCTTTCTAACATAGAACAAAAAACCGACCCACCCCAAGTTATTCAACCCGGATTCTCTTATAATTCAGTTTACTCTACTGGGCCTAACCCAAGTGCTAATTCTACAGGCTCAATTGCTAGTACTACCCCAGTTACCGTATCAAGTCCATTATATAATAACGTTCAATATAATGTCTCTTATGAAACTCCAATGCCTCAATACCAACCATATGTTCAAATCAATGGATATTTATCCCCTGTTGCTGGTCCTCAGGTTCATCCAAATATCGAATCCATTAGATCCGCTCATATCTTGAAATCTTTGGCTGGTCAAACGCAAGACGTCCCAAGATATCAACAACCAATTATGCACACTGGTTCAGGCCCAGTTTCTGGTGTTACAACTAATGCTATTCCAATTTTTAGTCAATTACCAACTCCTATGCTACACAAGGTTTCATCTGCCCCATATTATGAACATCATCCAAATAATGGCATGATTGGTAATATGATCCATGAAGGTATTCCAATTGAATATGGTACTGAGATGACCAAAATCATGCCTGCTTCTCCATCATCAATTTCGTCTCATTCTTCATCAAGAACTTTGTCCTCCAATGTATCCCATTCTTCAAACAGGGGTTCTACTTCAAGTGGCAAGAATTTGAAAAAATGTACCTGTAAAAAGAACTCAAGTTCCGCTGAACATATCCCTAGACCAAGAAATGCCTTTATTTTATTTAGACAACATTTACATTATTCGATTTTCCCAAAGGATAGATATATGTTAGTTACACAAGGCTCATTCAAAACCAATTCTGAAGTATCAAGAGAAATTGGTAATCGTTGGAGATCCTTACCTGCTGAAGAGAAAAAATATTGGCAGGATTTAGCACAGAAGGAGAAAGAAATGCATAGACAAAAATACCCAGATTATAAGTATGCACCAAGAAAGTTAATGGATTCCCAGGATTCTAATAGTGATTCCGATGAAAGTGGTTCTCATCACACAAGACATAGACGTAGACAAAGGAACCTTGTGCATATTGTAAATTAAAAAGAAGATCAAACAACTAAAAAGAAAAGTACTTTTTGATAAAGTGCAGTTAGTTTTGAAGTCTTTTCATTTGTGCCACCACACCGTCTTTTTGCCCCTTATAGAATATTATTTTTTTATTTAGGCTGAAGAGATATTAATTAAAGTAACTATATTCCCAAATATTAGAGCATGTTCATTAGTAACACTGTATAACACGTCATATTTTATTACATAAATAATTTTAATAAATAATTTGAAAAAAAAAAATATTCCAAAAAGAATCTAACATCAATTTGCATGTCTGCATTCATTGAAGAGACTTTTATGAAAACCGACTACGAGAACATTTTGACGGACGATTCTCAGTAATCTGTTAAGAATTGACGGTGCAAATGAATCACGTTATTTAATCAATTTTATTTTGATCGTGTCTCAATTAATGTGAATATGCGGTTGCATTATCGATCCCACGTGAAAGAATGTAACAGCAAGCTGTATTATTCAAGGATAATAATAGCTTACGAGATATCATAAATCAAGAGAACAATAGAAAGTGTGATAATGTATCAATACAATACATTTGAAACAATAGCTATGGATTGACCTATGCATATCGCGGCCAGAGAATACCGGGAGATTTGCCATTTGTTTAAACAATAAATATATATGTCCGACTATTGTTTAATTACAATAAGGGAAGGGGTTATATATTATTGAGATGGAACAATAGTGGTTTCATATTTTTTTTCACATCATTTCGTCCAGTCAATATAACAATTGTTTAAATTGATCTGCCTTTCGATCAAATTCTACCGATTGTCATATTGAATAAGGTAGCTGAAAAAAGTAGTAATTGGGCGATAATGGCGACAGAACAATATCTCTGTCAAATTGAAATTAATTTTTTAATCTCCTCATTATTGGCCCGTTTTTGTCGGAGGTTGTTGAGAAGTAATGTATAATTTTATTCACTCAATTATGATCAGCTTTTTGTTACCTGTACATTTAAGAATGTTTTAATTTATCTAGCATAATTTTCAGCAGCTTTATTGTATCAGGTAAGAGGAACAAGTTTAACCTACTGATAAGTATTGTTCCACATTCATCTTTGTTCCTATTGGTTTAAAAGGTAATATTGAGAGATGATAACTGATCGTCATTTGCTTCCCTCAAGATGGAGTTCTATTCGGAAGTTAAACTCCTCTGTGACTAATAAAACTGGAACAATACGCAAGAAGGTTATTCTTTCCTAGTACTAGATTTCTTATAACAATGGTGCCACAATTTCTATCCATTTTCAGCAGACAAAGACATCCGAGCACAATAACAACTGTTAAAGAATTCTAGAAGTAACAGTTTTATCATTTCGAGCTTCTAATATAAAATCGTAGGAGAAACACGTATTTTCCATTTGCTCAAGTCGGATACATTTGTAGACCATATAACATTAACAGTGAACTGAATGCATTGATTCAATTTGGTACAGTTGCACATCCCACGCCACGGGGAAGAATGTTCGTATCCCACCACTTTTCTTATGGCATCCATCTCATTTTCGTGGCTAGTGATACTTTGTCATCTTGAAAGGAAATAAATGTATTATGAAATCAATAGCGCGACCTGAAATATTTACGGTAGGTCAGCCTGATGTTTACAGATATAATGGTGTTAGGTGCCTAACTCCAGGTCTTCACTTTGGTAGGTTTATGTAAAAATCCTCATAAACCAGTTTTTCTTCATACTGTCATTTTAGCTCCATACCTATATATATTGGAATATACATTTTAAATGATCAGTAGAACACATTTTAACCGTTATGATAAGTAACCAACTTAGTTATCTTGCTATAAAATATTTCTTGTGATAAATTCTAAGCATCATTCATTGTTATTAGTCCATCCCGGTGCCGTACGTAGTGACAAAAACTTTGATTTTTTCGTTCAATCTAATCTTCAACAGACCGAGAATTGTTAGAAAATCGGGAACTTGAAGGAATTTTGTCTTAACCACGATAGTTCAGAATGAAGCAGGAAGCTGTAAATAACTTCAATACTGCTACAAGCTCCACCTATTAGTTAAGTTAGATAAGTATTTTACGACAAGTTCCGAAACAGTAAGGAACATATTCATAGGATTGTTAAGGACTATACTCACTGTTCACAGCATTTATACCATAATAACTGACTCTGTCTTCTTTTTTCCAAAGATGTCCCTTAAACAAGTCATATTTAGGAGACAATTCTCTAACACTATACAGAGACTGTCTCAGTCGAATGATGCACTTTTATCCAAATATTATCCAGCTCATCTATTGAAGTCCATCAAATTAGCGCAAGAAACCATTCCTGATTCGGTCGATTTAAGTAAAAGAACAGATTTTAGATTTGCCTCAGCATACGAAGACGATTATTCCAAGTTACATCCATTTTGGGATCATAATCCAAATTTACCAAACCCTCATTCGCAATTAGATCCGGAACAATATACATATAATCCATACAACTATAAGACACCTGAGATTCCTGAAAATACTTATCCACCTGAAGTGAAAGCATTAGCTACACAAAGTAAAATCTCTAAAAATGTCATATTGGCACAAGGTATAAGTAAACAGACTGGTTTTTCACCAGAGTATATCACAAGAACATTAAAGATGAAGCCTCTGGTATTGAAACGTGTCTCTAATCAAACTGGTAAAGGTAAGATTGCGTCTTTCTATGCATTAGTTATTGTTGGTGATCAAAACGGTATGATCGGTTTAGGTGAAGGTAAATCCAGAAACGATATGTCTACTTCGATCTTTAAAGCTCATTGGGATGCCATAAGAAATTTGAAATATGTTCCACGTTATGAAAATAGAACAATTTTCTCAGATCTAGAATATAGATATCATGGTGTTAAGTTATTTTTAAGAAAGAAGGAACCTGGTTTCGGTTTAAGAGTAAACCATGTTATATTTGAAATTTGTCAATTGTTAGGTATTAAAGATTTAAGTGCAAAAGTTTATAAATCAAGAAACGATATGAATATTGCGAAAGGTCTAATAGAAGCATTAACTGAAGGACAAAGATCATTGAATGAAATTGCACTAGGCAGAGGTAAAAAAATTGTGGATATTAGAAAAGTTTATTATTCAGATCAATAATGTTCACCCCACATGTAGAAAATTATTTCATTCAAATATTCTAACGATACAACAATTTTACTATTCTTCCTGAACTATATTTAATAACAATAGACGCCAAATAAACGAAATAAATATGTTTATATATTTTTAAATAATCTCTTGTAAGTAAATAAACAAATAAAACATATTTTTCTCTTCCTAATCCAGCTTTTAAAGTGTAAACAAAGCAGAGTAGTTTTAGGAAAGTGAAACGCGTACTTATGTGTCCTATCGTGGCATAAATCAACAAAATCAACAAAGTATATTCACTTCATAATAATAGCGTGCCCAGGTTATTTTCCTCGACTCTTGATAAAATCACTAACCAACCTGCATATATCAGCGAAACGAGTAAGAAACAAAATATATATATCCGGCATGAAGTCTAGAACACAGCTTGCCGTCATATCGTGACTATACAAAGACGTGTTCCACGGAATTATATTCTAGAATTATTGTTGTTACCACATGTATGATTACAATTACAAGCATATTGAGGTATAATTCGAGAAATTGAATAATCACCTTTACTGGCTGTCTTGAAAACAGGGCTGAGCCGAAGCAGATGCATTAACCAATCATTTGGATTACTACAGCTCATCGCAAAGACTCCTATATTCCTCGAGTGTGCACAAATTTAATGAAAAAGTTAACGTCGAAGAAATAAAATCTAGAATCTCTTGGCATAATTATTCTACGTATACGACAAGAATGCGAAATGAGGAAATTAACGTCGTTCCCAATTGTGTCTATATGCCTGCCGCAGTGACTGACCATGTAAATGGCAGGAAAATTAATTTCTTGGCAAAAAGGAAAAAAAAGACAATATAAATAATCCCGGTAGAAAAATCGTATTACCACAGCCACATTCTTTGGAAGTTGCCAAGAGAGAGAAAATTCTTTACGTAAATTTGATAAACGGTAAAACTGATATGTCTAATCCCCTTTTCGTATATACTGAAAGACAACAAGAACCAAGGTTGTTCCAATTGGGAAATAGGAATCGTTCCTGGTTCCTTCGACATTCCTTCAAAAAAGTTATGTATACGAAACAATTGAGATCCAGAAATGTATAGAATTCCTAACCATGATAAAAATGTATAATGGAGATTCTTTTTTGACATATATAAAGAGATGCCAATTCATTCATTATATCCAATTTATCTCTATTTCTCTTTTATATATTCTTATCCCATAGAAAAAACCCATCAAACAATTTCTTCTCTGAAAGACTAGTCCATTCACTTAACTGTTTAATCCGCATACTCCAATCCAATACCAAATAATGATGTACTCTAAGGTTGCCTTACTATTAGCTTCTGCTGCTTCTTTAGCTCATGCTTTATCTGACACCCAAATTGCCGAATTAAAGGCTATCATGAGTGATGTTGCCACTAATATTTCTGAATATATGGAATTAGCTACTGATGGTACCATTTCTCTATCCGACTTACCAGCTGGTGTTTTATCTCTAGGTTTAGCTGTTGCATCTGCTACCGATGACTCTTACACCACTCTATATGATGATGTTGATATGGACGCTGTTGAAACTTGGTTAACTGTTTTACCATGGTATTCCACCAGATTATCTTCCGAAATTGCTGCTGCCCTATACACTTTAACTGCTGATGCTTCATCTGCTGCTGCTTCCTCATCTGTTGTTGAAGCTACCACTTCTAGTGCAGTTGCTACCTCTTCTGTCGCTACCTCTGCCGCTGCATCCTCTGTTGCTTCTTCTTCTGCTGCTACCTCCTCTGTTGCTTCCACCACTGCTACTTCCGTTGCAGTCTCTTCTTCTGCCTCTTCTTCTGCCACTGTCTCCCAACAAACTGGTAATGGTGCTGGTAAGATCACCGGTGCTGGTGCCGCTGGTATCTTAGCTGCTGCTGCACTATTGTTATAAGTCCCCCCTTTTATCTAGAATGATGGAATGATCTTTCACTCTATTTTACTTCTCAGACTTTTAACAATTCAAACTGTTCGTTCAAATATAATGTGTATACATTAGTAGGTTTATATAAAATTTAATATTAAATTATAATTAGTTTTTAACAAATTGTATTTACGTTTAATTGAAAGAACATACCAATATTTTTTTTTATTTCATCTTTTTTCCCTTCTGTTATGATAATTATAATAATACTTATATAAATTATTGTTGATCTGTCAGCTTAGCAGCCATATCTAGGATGTCCTTACTTTCGATGATTCTAACTTTTTCATTTGAATCATCTAATGCTAGATGAACGCCAACTTTACTAATTTCTTCGGCTTCAACTGGGTAACCTGCAAAACTTTGTAATCTTGATCTATAGAACATATTACCTAGAGTAACAGCTAGTCCATTACCGGCACCATTATGTACCTTTTCGCCTCTGTCCCCTAAAATGATACCAGGTCTCAAAATAATTGTCTTTTCAAAATTCAATGCAATTAAATCTCTTTCAATTTCTCCCTTCATTCTAGTGTAACCGAAATGAGACTTTTCATTAGCACCCATCGAACTAACAACGACCACTGTCTTACAACCTTTCTCCTTAGCAGCTTTAGCTAACTTGATATTTAAATCGTGATCGATCTTATATTGTTGATCAAAACCACCAGCGGTAGCTCTTGTAGTAGCCAAAGCAGTGAAAAGGACTTCGATATTAGAATCATCTAATTCTTTAATCTTTTGATCCCAATTCTCACTATCTTTATCTAGTATGAATTGACATTTTGTTTCATCTACTTGAATCTTTGGTTTTGATCTAGTTAATGAATAAACTTTTGTTAATTTTGTTGATTGATTAGCGAATTTGAAGAAAAATCCACCACATAAACCTGTTGCACCTAATACAATTGCACTCATCTTCAATATATATATATATGTATGTGTGTCAGTATTATTTTGTAGATATCTCGAAAGGAGAAGGGAACGAACGTAGCTAATTTCCACAACTCAGGGTCCCTTATATATCAAATTTAAATTTTTACACACCGGCTGAGATCTGCGATGGGAGGGAAGGGAGGCGTCACTAAGTGAAGGTGAAAGTGGTACAAAACTATGAAACTTTCTGGAGGCAAAAAGATACTCGGAGATAACTTTTTGTTTCTTACGTCCGACCCCCGAGATGAAATTTGGAAGAAAAAATTTTTCATTTTTGTATTTCGGATCCGAGATATATTGCTGCTTCGGCCGAGCCTCACAAAATAGGGTTATAAAATTTAACGTAAGTAGATTGTTATTTATTATTATTACTTGAAGTTATACTTTAATTTATGTATATACTAAATATAAAAGAATTAGATTGATTGACCTGAAAATATTTTTCGAAAATGAATGTTATGTTGTTGTTGTAATTTTTAAAGAAAAAAGAAATCCCAAATGTACATTTACTATTCTTATAATAATAAAGCAGCGGCAGCTAAAGCACCGGCACCTAGACCAGCAACGGCCTTGACAGCACCGTTAGCAGTTTGTTGGTGAACACCAGCAGTAGTCTTACCGGCACCGTTGTTAGTACCGTTGTTGTGAGAACCAGCAGAAGCAGTCTTGGTACCGTTCTTGTAACCACAGATTTCTGGGTGAGTACAGATAGTTTCAGTGACAGTAGCAGCTGGGATAGTAGTCTTAGCTTGACAGATTTCTGGGTGGTTACAGACAGTTTCGGTAACGTAAGTGACGTGACAAGAGGTAGCTTCACAGACAGTAACGGTGGTGTTTCTGAAAGAGTAAGCAGTTTCAGTGGCATCGGCACCAGAGGCAGCACCAGTAGCAGAGGTGACAGCAGAAGTGATTAAAGAAGTAGCTGGGTTAGAAGAAGCAGCGGCAACTTCGGAAGAAGCAGCGGTAGCAGCGGTAGAAGTAGCAGCATCACCACCGGCAGCAGCAGTAGCAGATTCAATAGCGCCTTCTAATCTGGAAGAGTACCATGGTAACTTGGTTAAGAAAGTGGAGACAGCAGCCATATCGACGTTAGAGTATAAAGTAGTGTAAGAATCGTCGGTAGCGGATTGGACAGCCATGGCTAATGGCATGATACCAGCTGGTAAGTCAGATAAAGAGATTTTACCAGAGGTAGCTAAAGTAGTGTAGTCACCCATGTTAGCCTTAACATCGTTAATGATAACATTGATTTCAGCGATTTCAGCAGCGGATTGGGCCTTGGCTAGAGCAGCGGCAGCAACGAATAATAAAGTCTTAGCGTACATTGTAAATATTAAAGGAGTGAAGGAAAAAAGCGAGTGTGTGAATAGTTTGATATATCTTTGGATAATGATTTCTTATTATGAGGAGAGAATATAGAAAGAAATAGAGAGAGAAGTGGAAGAATATAATTAGAAATAAAAGTTCTGTTGTTTATATATGTTTTTTTTCAAGGAAAAGAAATATCTACCAAAAGATAACAATTGTTACAGTTCGTAAGATAAACAACAACAAAAATAAGTTAGTATCAGTGTACTGGTAACGTATGTACACTATTGTAAATATTATATAAACGTTGCACCATAATAAGGAAATAGTCATCAGCCATTTCCTAAGTTAGATCTCAATAAGCAAAAAATGTAAGATACGTTAGAGAACTAAGTAGAAACAAAATATTGTAACAAACAAATAAAACGTAGATCTTCATATGAAATGCAACAAGCATCCATATGAATTGAATTGAATTGAATAGTGTATGTGTGTCTATGAATAGTAAGAAGAATATAACTAGAGGTATATTCAGGGATGTTGAATGTCAGGGACTTTCAAGCCAGATAAATGACTAAATACCTAAAAAACATGTTGTTACTACTAAAAACGTTAAGTGAATTATCTCACGACTCATCTTTTCAAAGAAAAAGGTAATTAGTCGCTGAAAAAGAATGCCGCTGCGCGGGGAGGAGAGATTCCCAGTACCCATTCTCATTCTTTTTATCTGTAAGAAAACCGGCTACATACTGCCATTTATCAATAACGCGAACCTGTCTTAAAATGGTAAAAACGATACGCGAGTTGTTTACTCCGAAATGGGACAAGAATCGTGTATATAAATTTATATATGAACGAATGAAGGATATACTATATACTGTTGCTATCAAATATCATTAGTTACGTTATGCGTAGCGTATTATTAAAGGATAACGCAATTGAATCAAATTAAACAACAGATATTTTTTATAAAAATAGATGTAAAACTGTATTTGTAAAGCTGTATTTGTTGTATAATCTATTAATAGATCGTAGTAAGATATATGTGTCTGTATCTATAGAATAGAAGGTTCGTTTTTAATGAATAAACAATGGCACGTAATAAACAATCATGTTTATAATTTCTATAAAAAGTGACACATAACAAGATAATGTCACAGGTTTGCTATTAATATGACAGTATGATTACATCTAATATTATAGTATGATTACTTCTAATTGTGGATACGTTGTAAACATCAACAATACAATACAAAGTACACTCTTCTACTTTTGATGAAATATATATATATATATAGAGAGAGAGAGAGAGAGAGAAACAATTTTACAATGACATATGTCGACGATAGATAAAATTATTCACCAGGACATCAACCCATACGAAACACACACACAATGTTTCAATTGCAATAGTTATTGCACTATTATTCAATTCTGTCGTAATAACAATAGATCAATAGATCGAATCGAAATAAAGACAGATATTTGCTGTTCCCGAATGTGCTATTAGCCTCTATCTACTATTTATGATCAGCATTTAGTTTTTCTGTCTCTATGTGTATGCTTTTCATTATGACAGTATATTCCACTCCTCTAATTTTTTCGCGTTTTGCGTATCACTATCCACGAACCATCTGGGCTGGGCCCTACCTCCAAACAGAATCGAGTAAATGGCCGTACGGAGAACAATTGATTTTTGTGATATATATACGCAGGTCGTTGTCCCGGCCTTTCCGTCCTTCTCTTGCTACGCATCTGTCTGTGTAAGTTGCTCCGAACATATTTATAGACCACATCTTGTGCACGCACGCATTTTATTTGCAAAGAGGAGACAACAATGAACCTGGAGCGTCCGTACAAAATGATACACCAGGATACACGAAATGTTCTCATTTCATTTTATTCATTTCTTGATATTTCACACAGACACTGCAGTACATAGAGATTCCTGTCTCTGCCTCTTTTTTCCTCTGATTGATATACCCACGCGCAATTGTAAAAAAATTTCTATTTTGTTCGCGCTCTGTTTCGCTGTCTGTCTGCGCTCACTCAATAAATTTGATGATATGCAATTCATATTTGTGTATTATTTATTTATCTATTTATTTATTTATCTCTCTATTTATTTATTATAGACCGAGAATGAGAGAAAGCGAGAAAGCTGGAATGGTGAAATTTAGACAGAGACACTCCTGTTTATTTCATTATCATCAAACATTTCTTCAATTTTGTTAAGTTCAATAACTCGTTGTTTTTTTTTTGAAACAATCTTCAATAAATAAATAAGTATACATCTATTCATCTCATATATCATCTTGATCTGTTTATAATTTACGTGATATCCATATTGTATACTAATACTAATAACATATATCAAACAACAAATCAAATATCTTTTTTGTCCCATCTTCTGATCTCCCATACCTAATTAAATATACAAATAAGATATATTCACAACAAGATAAGTGGAAATTCATACATATTTGTACATGTCAACATATCATATATTCCAGCATTAAAAAAAACTAAAATAAAATAAAATAATAATGATTTCAATTCAATTTGCTATATTAATATCAATATCATTATTCTCTATAACTATACATGCGGAAAATACTTTATTGGGATGTTATAGTTCATTACCATCAAGTTTTAAACTAGTTAATACTTACTCATTTCAATCATCCTCATATTGTTCAGGAGAATGTTCAGGTTATGCATATTTTGCATTAAATAATCATGCTAATTGTTATTGTGGTAATAGCCAACCGGATTCCAGTAATACCGCGAATACTTGTGATACTTATTGTAATGGTTATAATAAAGAAATGTGTGGTGGGGAATCCTCTTTCTCAGTTTATTCAACAGGGAACCAAGTCGATTCAGATACATCTTCTAATTCAAATAGTTTATCCTCTTCAAGGACTAGTGTATCCGCTTTGAATTCACAAGTTGATATACAGGCAACTACTAGTAGTAATAGTCACCACACAGGTGGTACTTCTGCTAATAGTATAATTGCATCATCCACAGATTCAAGTACAGATATAGTGACGTCCCCAATCACGTCCATTACTTCAGATGAACAACAAGCGTCTACTTCAGTTGTATTTTCAACAACATTTCATACAGAAGGTGGCTCGACCATTTTCGTTACAAATACAATTACTAAAAGTGCAATCGCTACAGCTACTGGTAAAAATGGTACTACAACTAATGATAATGCAAATACAACAAATGGTTCTAATAAGAAAAAGACTAATGTGGGTGCAATTGTTGGTGGTGTAGTAGGTGGTGTAGTAGGTGCAATAGCCATTGCTATTATCGCATTGTTTGGTGTCAGACATTATAATATGAAGAAAGAAGAGGATAGAATGGAGAAAGAATATCAAGAGGCAATTAAACCAGTCGAATATAATCCAAATAATAATATTATGGCAGATACATTATCGGTATCGTCTCATGGAAGTTTCGATGCTAATAACAAAGAAGATGGTATGTTTAGATCGAGTGGTTCAACAGGTAACTTCAATAACGTACGTAACGAATCCGTACCAAAGGAGAATACAAATGATATTACAAATCCTTTCGATGATTCAAAACGTATCTCTACAGGTTCCGTATTCACGGGACAACAACTTAATAATAAGACAAATGTCTTAACGGTGGTCAATCCTGACCAGGACTAATCTAAGTATAATACATAATCAATATTATTACTACTACTACTAATATTATTTATTTACTTCTTATTTTATTGCCGCACAATTGTCATGTTGTACGACTGCGCATTCTCGACCAATTTGCTGTTCCCCCGGCCAAACTAGGGGGCCGAGAAAGAGCAAGAAAATTTATCTAAAGATATATATATAAAAGAAAGCGACACACCCATACCAAAGTGACATAGCTATCTATATGTATATCTTTAACACAACAGAGAATCGAAGAAAAAGAAGTATATTAAAGATGGCTGATTCGAATCAAGACGTACCAAAGGAAGAGATTAAAATATTAGAATATCTTGTTGAAGTAAGAGGTTTCTTATCCAAATTGAAACAAAATAGGGATAAGTATTTAAATTCAACAGATGTTCAACGTACTTATCAAGAAGTTCTAACTAAAGTTAGAGAATTGGATGAAATTAGAAAGACTAATCACAAGGAGGCCAGTGGAGTCACTTTGATACATAATTCAGAATTACATAATCGTGTGGATTCCATACTGGATGATGTATTTCAATTGTTGTCATTATGTTTCTTAACTGTAGGTTTGAAGAATTCTGCTCCTGCTACATATGCTTCTTTGTCTACTGTGCAGTCCTTATTGGAACATTTGAAGGAATCCAAGATTTATACTCATCATGATTTGAGACCAATTAAGGAAAGATTGGACGAAATCAGTAAAATTGTTGACGAAAGCTGTGCTGAGGAGAAAAGAGAAGAATCATTGATTAATGAAAATAATAGTTCGGATTCACTAGATTCAATGACTGAGGAATTCAAGAAGATCGATACGGAAAGGAATAAAAATAAAATTGAACAAGATTTGTTATTAAAGGCAAAATTAGGTCATTGTTTGGAACTTTATAATGAAATTGAATCCAAATTAGAATCGATCGATCCAAGTTTAGCTAGTATGATGGAAAAATTGTTTCAAATTAGAAGAAATTTATTATCTCTAGTTACTTTATCAAAGAAGAATTTAAGTTTCCCAACTAATGATGACAAATTGAACTCTTTAAACGTCGAGGTTGATAAAGATGCTGATGTAACTAATACTAAAATATCTAGAGAAATTGTAGAAAAGAAGTTACATTTATTAACTGAAGAGTTATCAGATTTAGAAAATAATAGAGATGAAAATGGTAATTTCAGATCTCTGGAGACAAACCTGGCGTCCGATCAAGGTCAGAATGTTTTAAATGGTCTTGTTGATGATTGTCACGATTTAATCAACGATTTATCTCATCATCCAGGCAATTCAGGCGATAATGCAATCACTTTGTTCAATGATGAAAACTTACAAAAGATCTATGATGAATTAATAGATATTAAGACCACTTTGGAGAATTTAATGATCACCAGAAGATGGACATTAAGAGAAACCGATCTTTTCACTTATCAAAAGAGACTAAGTGCAATTGACGCTAAGAGAATCAATGGTAAATTCCCAACAAGTGATGGCACTGTAGCAACTAATTCAAAGGGCCAATCCATTTTATTATATCTTTTAAGAAGATGTTACACCATCATATATAAACTTTTGGAAAGTTCTGAACCCGTCTCAGAATCCTTACAACCAATTCATAATCAGTTATCAACAGTACGTCGCTGTTTGTTAGAATTGAAGAGAATGGGTGGTGTTAATAATGAAAGAGAGTTATATCCATATATTATGAAGTTAACTTCATTGGATAATTTACGTAAAGATGGTATATTTTACGATTCTGATGGTAATATCCCAGAAGGGCAGGGTATATTAAATGCATTATTGGCAAGTTGTTTTGATATAATGCATGAATTGAAAGTTGAAGCAGAAGAACGTGAAGAAAATGGTGAAGGTGGTGATGATTCAGACAATGAAGATAATTATGAAGAAGGTAACGATTATTATTAGTCCACATTATTCTCCACTCTTTAGTTTTTTCCCCTCTCCTTTCTTCTGGCATACAATGATCAAAATTCATGATAAATATAATATATCCTTATTCCATTAACACATCCACTCCGTTTTAAATGTTGCTTTTAATAACAACTGTCCAATTATAAACTATACCAGTCGCTGCAAAAGAATAAAGTAGTCCAATTTGTTGAGTTTTTCAATTGCTGTACAAAGAGAACACTAACTTATAACACTATTTTTCTTTATAACTACGTTTTTTATACATGTACATATATGTATTATCATTTAAGAATAAAAAATATTAAAACTAATACTATCATTGATTACACACAGATGTGTATACGCTATTATTATTATCTATATGATTCTATTTAGGAAAGTCTTATTGTATAATCATCACCATTTTGTGTTATGTAACGAACCCATGGATAACTCTTATATTGAAGTTTTGGTTCATTGATCTTCAAATAACGTACTTGAATACCAGAGGTTGTAAAATATGGAATCTGGAATTTAACTTGAACAGGTCGTTTAAACTTAGGTTCCTCACCATCATTAATTGAAGGTAGTTGTAATTCTGCCGACATTGCATATTCTTTACCACCTGGGAATGTATGAATCTTCCATACAATTGCACTTTGTTCCGGAACATATTTTATCTTACCGTGAGAATATCTGAATGTTGGTGAGTCTGCATCATCTGGAACAGGTATTATGATTTCCACATTTGTCGCAACAGATTTCTTTTTAATCTGTGCCTTTGCATTACAGAAGATTTCAATTCTTGATTTCGAATGTACTTTAACCTTCATGTCACACCAAATTAATGGTTTGATCATGGTGTTTAATCTATAATTCATTAATTCAAAATCGCCATCTGGTGGAATAAAAGTAATGATCTTCTCATTTTCAAATTTACTTAATCTAACGCATTGATGGAATTTCAAATCTTCTAATTCAATATTAGTCTTATTTTTACTCGATCCACCACTAGTAATAGAACTTTCATTGCCTTTACTTGATGAGATTTCAGATTCATCCATTGGAACACCGATGTTGTTCCCGTCAAGATATTTAGTGAATATACCTCTATCATTAATACCTAATTTCAAATCTGGCATACCTGATAATCTTGATTTTACCTTCACACTACCTAAAATTTCAGATCTAAGAACTTTACCCTTTTGTGTGATTAGCATATTGATAGATTCAATAATATCTAAAAATGCCTCATTTTTCTTATATTTAATACCTTCAGCCCTCCAACTAACGGAATTCGTCAATTCACTTGGTGGTCTTGCCGCATTACGTTTCTTCTTTGCAGCTCTAACCAATTTAAATGACTTCTGTGTAATGTACTTCTTCAACATCTTAGTCTCTGTAACTTGTGGGATACCAAAATCCATCATTTCATCCAATAATTCATATACTATTACGAAATTATCTCTTATGGATTCTTCTTCGACTGTCTTCAAATAATCGCTCAGGATATCCATCATCTTATGCATAAACGTGAAAATTTCTGCAATATTGGTAGCTAATGATGTTGCTAACGCAACTATATAGATATCATTATGCTGAACAAATAGGTATTGGATACCATTATGTGTGATACATGGCGGAACTACACTTGACTCTTCTTCCGTATCTAACAGTATCTTTTGGAATTTATCAATTGCATTCAGAGGCACATCATCTTTGTACCTTCTTGATAGAATTGGCTTACCTTTGTTATCGCAAAAATAGAGAGCCGATGTCATTTATATATAGTTTGATTTAATTGTTTGGTTAGAGACACTTGTAATAGAAGAGTATGCTAATATAATGATTTCCCGGCAAAGCCCTGCGATGGTCTTTTATAATGTTTCCTTCGATCTAATTCAGGTTCTCAATTCACGGATTCATATACTTTAGCAATATGACAGCTCTGTGTGAAATACCTTCCTTGATTCCTGAAACTTTTACCAAAATTTAGAAACAACGAGTTGATTGCTACTTCTAACTATTTTGTCTGTGTGATTATTCTTGCTGCGCTTCTTCGGCTTCTAACTATTTTTCAGTATGTTATTTTATTATACGTTCGCTGCCTCAATTGTTTTCTGTGAAAGTTTCAATTTGCCGAAAAATCGCTATGTACGGCAGTAACATGAATACAGAAATGAACTCATCGAATGTTATAACTAATAATTATATATTCATATTTATTATATGTATTGCATGTTTACTAGTGGGCGAGACTACGATATACTAATGGTAAACTTCCAGATTGGATGATCTCAGTCCTGTCAAACATGTATGCCTGATCAATCACAAGAATAGGCACAGTTTTACTTCTCTTGGAGCGTCCTTTAGGAAGGTTGATCTTAAATATGTCCTTGATCTCCTGCAGTGTTCTATATTCGATGTTGGCCGATCTGATGACAAACAATCTCGTCTTACTATCCTGCGTAAATCTAGTTCTATATCTCCTTTCATACTCCGATACACAATTTGCGGTAAACTCAACTAAGTATTTCAGTTTCACAATCTCTTATACTAGCATGAATCACATAATTCTCAACTTTATAAAATTTTGTGATTCTCATGAAATGACGTTTGTTTCGTAAGATCGCAGTGTTACTTCCCAAGTTATTATGGTCAACGTTCTTCAATTTCGGAACAGCATTACGGATCGGTCTGGCTATTTCTTTATTCTGGCGGTAGCAATCCTTCGCCATTTGTTTGATCCAAGGACGTAAATATACAGAATCAGTAATAACTTTTCTTGATTCTAATTTATTTGGTGGCATTTATGTAAGTTTAATTTTTTAGTCTGTTTTTTGGTCTCTTGCTGAAATATAACAATATTTGGGACTCATGGATTTAAAAAGTGTTAGATTTTCTGATGTCGCTGATGAGAGGAAACACTTTAAAGACATGTTAAACCGGTTACAGAACACTTATTACAATTCTGATTGATTATGAATGCTAAAAAGATGTTGAAGTTTTCAAAAAAAACAACTATTTGGGTCGAATTTGGAAAATAGTAAAACTTGGCAAAAAATATATGAAACGGACAGGAATTGAACCTGCAACCCTTCGATTGCAATATTGAATTTCCTTGGAAAGTTCCAGGATTTAACTGGAGTCGAAAGCTCTACCATTGAGCCACCGCTTCATACTAATTGTGTCTTTTTGTTAATTTTAGTCAAATTTGTCATGTTTAATATTTCCAGCTTAAGTGTATTGTTTTGATGGAATATTCTTAATTATTAGTGCTTAATTTAATGATGTTGAGACTACATAGTGACAGTAATGTGTCTAGTAAGGAATATACGACATTTTGGACGACAGAGATTTGAAAACTAGGAGTATAATATCGATCTTATAAATAATTATAGCAATTCCAGTGTCACTATATTAACTGTTGGAATATATGTTACATATATGTCAATTAGAATACCAGACATTGTGTTACAATCCAACATAATTAAAAAGTATTTTGCGTCAGACGGTAGATATGCCGAGGCGACAAAGAAATCGGAAAAACTTGCGATGAGGAGATCATCGAGAACTTGTTTATATAAAGAATAGATATATATTTAGTATATATAGCTCTTTGGAAAAGTTCTAAAGAGATGACTGGTATTTACTTATTAAAGTAGAGAGATATAAAGTTATTCCCTATATAAATATCAGCTCCAAAATGGAAGTTAATAAATTGAATTTTCAATATATTTAGTATACAAAAGTCATCGAGTTCTTTTATATATGTTGTAAATTGTTTGATTTATAAGATTCCATTTCTTCAAAATATATTAGGTCAACGTATATTCGTCTGATCTTTTTATTATACAAATTAATCAGGGAAATATATAATTTCCTTGAATAAAAATATGCTCCCTTTATATAATATTGGATTATTCATGGCGTGATTATAAATCTCCAATACTAGCTTTGTAGTAATCATTCAAGTTTCTCAATTAATTTCTCTCTTGTTTCTTTTTCTTGTACATATTCAAATATTGAACATTCTCACATTTATCAATCTTTATTTTATTATATTTCTAAAATATTTTGACAAAAATCAACCATAACTTATTTATGTCGTAATTGTATATGGGAGTTATGTATGGTATGTTGCCTTCACTGTTTTACTAATTATAAACAATCACTTTCTTTGGTATTTGTCAAAGGTCTCTATATAAGTATATATATATCTATATGTCTTATATATTTGATTTCTTGATGATTTTGTCATCGTGAAGATCTTACTTTTCTTTGTTGCCTCAGCATATCTGCCGTATGTCACAACAATCGAGTAATATATAAATCAATGTTTTTTTAATAAGAAGACATATATTCACACTACATTCCAATAACAAGGAAACCTATTCCCCTTAAATATTCATACATTAGTATAACTCGGAGATTTCATTCTCACAAGAAACTCTTCTAACAATACATATGAATATCCAGTGTTGAATATTATTTATTTTTCGATTGTTATGTTCTCTATTTTTTTTCATACATGACTATCCTTGAGGTATTCTTTCCATATTTTTAATTTGGATTGCAATTATGATAATGATTTGGATATAATGTTGTTCCTTTATCTTACCGAAAAATGTTGTCAATTATTTTATCAGGGTTCGAAGACACTTTAACACATCAAAGTTTGTTCAAATGAGTCAAAGAATTAATAAACTGTGGAATTTTATTTGTGATGACAACTTTTAAAGAGATGGCCTATTCCAGTTACATTTATATATTTGTTAGCTAACGGGAGGAGGTTAATTTTAATATACAAATTTCAATAATTACTGAGAATCTTAAAATCTGATTCACGCCATTCTCGATATATATATTATTGAAAATTCAATTTGTTAACTTCCATTTTGGAGCTGATATTTATATAGGGAATATTTTTATCTATCTCTACTTTAATAAGTAAATACCAGTCATCTCTTTACAACTTTTCTAAAGAGCTATATACACTAAATATATATCTATTCTTTATATAAACAACTTTTTGACGATCCCCTCATCATAAAGTTTTCCGATTTCTTTGTTGCCTCGGTATAGCTACCTTCTGGCGTGACACTTTATTCAACTATGTTGGATTGTAACACAATGTCTGGTATTCTAATTGACATATATGTGCCATATATTCCAACATATATATATACTAACATTTGCTGGACAGTAATAAGTACGTCACTCAAGTCCACGATACACATATGAGTTGAAAAGGGCTCTTCAGTTTTCTTATTTATGTAACTCATTACATTCATAGGATATTTAAATGGCATGACAGTAAATGCTGGCAGTACTGATGGCACTCCAAAAAAATACAATTCAATCTCACAACTTTAGTAGTTCCAGCTTTACTTTTGGGAAAAAAATTTTAACCACAGATCACTTAATTTCTTTAGCTGTTCTTCTTAATGAATTCCGTATGCTGGAGACTGTACGTGAACACCGTAATTTTGTGCTTATATAAAAAGGATATTACTTGAATTAATGATATATATATATATTATGATATTTTAATTGTTACTATTATACAAATATTTATTATGGGTATTAATTAATTATGATTATGCGTTTGATTTTCTTTGGAACATCCTTCTTGATGGTAAGATCATTTTCACGTACTTAAAGACTAATGGCCAGAAATTCGATAGATAGGTCAAATAGTAACCAACAAACATACCAAAGATATTAAATGCAACAAACGCACATTCGATACCGAAGTTTCTCCATCTATGACTGTAACTCATACCTTCATTAGCTAAGAAATCATCACCAACAGAATAAGTACAGTAACCACAAACAGTCATGGTGTTGGCATTCTTTAAGTAACCACCATATTCATCAATGTAGGCTTGCATGAATTGACCGCATGTTTCACCCATAGTTGGTTGACCTGGAACTAATTCCATATTATCGCAAACAACCTTTCTATCGTGTAACAATAAACTGACAAAAGTATCAATGAAGTATGTATATGGAGAGACTCTGTACATGAATTTCCAGAAACCAGGGAACATACTGTATGGTTGCATGACACCACAGAATGAAGCAGTGAAACTGTAGAAGAAAGCAACAAAGACAGCGGCTGTTTGTAAGTTTGGAGCTGTAAAAATTAACCATAGGCCAAACGTTAAATAGTAAGCGGCAAATAAAATGTAGTTGAAGTACCAAACGCCAGCAATATGTGGAGAGTTATCAAATTTACAACAGAAGAATGCACAAACATAGAATAAACTGGAACTCGTGATAGCTAATGGAAGTTCAATGACTAATTGAGCAAGAAGTAGAATAGACCAGTGGAAAGTATTTGATCTCGCCTCTCTAGCAACATAGACTTCCTTACTTTGAAGAGCTTTATCTTGAACTTGGTTAATTAACGGAGAAGAAACACACAGAGCCATAAAGCAGAAGAAAATGGTATCTTGCAGACCACTAATGTTTGGCTTGATATTCCAGAATGAGAAACCAATGAATAAACCTGCACCAGCATTTAATAGATATTTAGCAGCAACATAAGTTTTATCTCTTGCAGTGACAATGTATTGTCTTCTTGAAATGACTCTTAACTGTTCCATGTAACTAGGTTGTTTCCATACGTTTTGAGAAAAATCAACACCAGACATAACAGCTTCTTCTTCTAACTTAGTTTGCATCTGTTCAACTCTGTTTCTTTCGGAAGAGCTGTTCCAAACTTGAGACCATCTACTTGGTTTAGCCTTGATATCATGAAATTTTTCATCTCCAGATGTACCATCGTTACTACCAACAACAACAATAATGAAATCAGCGGGATTTTCATTCTCAGCATCAAAAATTAAAGACTCATCATTCTTAGTGAAATAATCACAAGCTTCTTCGGTTGGACCAAAATAAACACATTCACCACCTCTCTTTAAAAGGAAAATATTGTCAAAATAACTAATAACACTCTTAGAAGGTTGATGGATTGTACAGAAAATAGCTTGACCTTGCATAGATAATTTCTTCAAAAATTGAACAATTGTTAACGCAGCCTCAGCATCTAGACCAGAAGTTGGTTCATCCAGGAATAATAGTAAAGAAGGTTTAGTAACTAATTCGACACCGATAGATAACAGTTTCTTTTGAGTTGGGGTTAACGTAGCAACTGGTTTGTTTAATGGAAGTTTCAATAGATCGGAGATAGTTTTAATATAAGGTTTATCACCATCACCTCTCAACAAACAAGAAATTTCCAGAGACTCATAAACAGTTAATTTTTCCAAATGTAAATCTTGTTGTTGAACAAAACCAATACTTCTTCTGAAAGCACTAATATTAGTCAAAGGTTGACCATCAATTAAGATATCACCTTCTACAACACCACTTTCAGTTCTTTGAGACAAAACATTTAGTAGTGTAGTCTTACCAGCACCAGATTCACCCATTGGAGCAGTTAACCCAGAAGAAATGTAACCAGAAACGTTGTTAATCAATTGTTTATCACCTTCGACAGTATAGTTGATATTTTTCCATGAAATAATATGACTTTGAGTTTCAACACGTTCAGAAGCCCCACTATCAAAGACAGAGCCAGATTTAATATCTAGTGAATTTGCATCCTTAACAATACCTGCAGAATAATCAGATTGATTATCGTAATACAAGTCACTCTCGCTGATAATTTCCTTATCGAAATCAGTTTCCTCAACTATAACATTTGCATGTCTAGCAATAAAAGGGAAATATCTGGTTAACACTTTTTTCCATTGTCCATCTTGGTATAACGGTTTAATATATTGAGCAGCAAACAAAGTACAAGCTAAGAAGAACACTAAGAAAGCAATCAAAATACCGAAGTTTCTCCATGTATGTTTATAAGTATATTCTAAACCTTGATCCAAATAATCCTTACCTCTAACGTAGTCATTACCTAAAGTAGCACCCCTCCATGCGCATGCTTTATTTGAGAATGAAACGTTGTTATATGTTTCACCTCTTGGAACAATTGTGTCTTTGCAATCTAGTTTCAAATTAAACAATTCATTAGATAGAATGGTTTCCATGGCGTATCTAGCAGGATTTAAGTAAGCGATCCAAACAAACCATGGGTGCATATTAGCCAAATAAATAACATAGGAGGCATACATTGCAATGGCCAATAATAAGATACCGGCGAATAAATTAGCAATTGATAAAGTTGGAGTCATTAAAGCGGTTAAAGAGAATAAAGAAACCATACTGAAGTTGTAAATGGATAAGAACAATAAAAAGACGAAGTATCTAGCTGCATTGAATTGTAAATGAGCCAGGAAATAAATTAAGATACTGAAAACAATAACTAACAGCAGTTTGTAACAGTAATCAAAAGTAGTAGTAGCTAAAACTTCAACCCAACGGTAATAGAAATGTAATTGAGTTTGTTTACCAATGACAGGTTGTCTTTGAAATGCAGCAGGCATTTCAGCCAAAGAAAGGAAAGTGAAAAACAATAAAGAAAAGAAAGTTAAAGAACCCCTTGAATAAGAACCGATTGTATTTAATGGAATATCGTAGAATAAAGAACCAATGACAAGTGATTGAATAATGACCGACATTAATTGTGCGGATAAATAAATTTTATCACCTAAACTTCTTTGGAAAGCTCTCTTTGTAACTAATTTAATTTGTCTTGTTAAAGGAATGTTACTTGCTCTAGTGACATCCTCGGAATTTACATTATCTAAATTACCGTCATTTGAAGTAACTGAACTAGTGATTCTTTTCAAATTTTCATAAATTGATGAACTGATCCAATATCTATGTAAGTCAAATTCGTTTCTAATATTCTTAGAAGGAGATGAAACATCGGTAATCTCGATATCTGTCTTATTTTTCAAATCACTTGAAGAATCAGAAATGTCAGAGTCTAATTTGTTACGATTGATGATTTGTTGTTGATTCTTGAATTGGAAATTTAAGATTGAAGTTAAATATTCAATGATACAGTCATTTGGGTTCTTAGCGATACCTAAATCTCTTGAGAAATAAGTCATACATTCATCAAGTGTACCATAGAAGACTTGATAAGAGTCTGTAAACATTAAAATTTTATCAAATTTGCGAACAATTTTATCTGAGGCTTGAGAGATCTTAACGAAATTGACCGAACGAGTAGCTCTAGTCATGTTTTGTAAAATAGATAAGAAATCCAAAGCAGTTGAAGAATCTAAACCTTTAGTTGAGTTATCCCATAAATATACGGAACCATTAGCGATAAATGTTTCAATAATTGAAATACGTTTACGTTCACCACCTGAGACACCTCTGAAGAAATCATTACCGACAATCGTCTTCAAGACATGAGATAAACCAAATTCCTTTAATAATTCATTTCTAATACCATCACGTTCAGATTTTGGTAAATCGAATTTACAACTCAATGCGAAATCGATGGTTTGTTCGACAGTTAAAAATGGGAAATGAATATCTTGTTCATTATTATAAACGATTTGATGTGGACATTTGATTGAGAATTGTTTGAAATCATTATTTTTAAATCTAGCGGAACCTTGTGGAGAATACTTTAAATCCTTATGACCATGAAACAAAGTCTTGAAGAAAGCAGAGGTTGGATTACCTAATACTAAAATCATTTCACCACCCTCAGCTCTAAACGTAATGTCATTGATTTGAGTATTTGAAATAGCATCTTCCTTAGATACTGTAGTTGTATCTAATTTGATATCACAGTTGTCAAATGTAACAGATGCATCTGCTACAGGAGTAAAATATTTCGAAATAGACATGATTCTAAATCAAAAAATAAGAAAACTATGATTCGCTGTGGGTTTGAAAGGGTGAAAGTAGTTCAGAATATGGAAGGTAGCATCATTTTAATTATAATAGAAACTGGACCGATGGTCGATATATATACATTAACAAACTAAAAAATTCCAATAAATATGAGTGATACGATTAGAACGTCGTCGTTTATACAATTGCTATTCATTTTCACGTAGCCTTAGTCCATGTTATTCCTCAAACAATATTATTGCATCAAATGTTCAACTTAACATATGCAATTTCTCTAAAAAAAAAAAAAAAGAAGAAAAAAGCAAAAAGGTATAGAAGATAATGCTTTTCTAAACAAAATACGTATGTGTAAAAAAAAATTGGAGAGAAAAGATTCTATTGCGCTATGGGTGCCTATTAGATAATGGATATACATCTCGTTCCTATTAACATTCAATGTTTATCAAAAAGAAGAAGTAGAAGACATGGAAGCAAATTGTTATTCGTTCATCAAACTGGTGTTTATTGAATATTCGTAAAACGGCATTACTGTATGACTTCGTTCAACATAGAAAATCTGTAGATGCGTACGTGCTCGTTATATTTAGCCATAGTTAGCTTATTTGTTATTCTTTTAACCCACATTAATGTGAATTAATTTGTTTAGATTAGCCCTATACAAAAATGTTTTATTTCAGGAACGACGATGTGCAACATGTTGTTCCCGAATCCATCTCGGCAATTCTGTCATTGATTTCAGTTTATACGTACCTTAGCGATTGTGAGAAAAACGATGCGGCGCATAATTCGTGTTGAGAAACTGTCGTACAAATAATTTTTTTCTTTTTTGCGAAGAATGAGTTGGTCTCTTTTTTTTTTTTTGGAACGACTCAATTTCTAATAGTCTGTGGTAAGAAACTGCCGTACACATGACTGTTAATTAGATATGGCTGAAAATGGTTATTATAACAAATAGTTTATTTCTCGTTTAGGTAAAGGCAAAAATTTCTTACTTCAACGTAAAGGAACGAGAAGATATTGATTTACGTTAGTGAATGTTTAACGAGATAAATAATAAAGGCTTAGCAGAAGGAAAAACGGTAGGATTATGTTTCATAAAATTATACGTAATTTAAATCATATATAAATATATAAATGTTTGTGGATGTAATTTTTTCTTATTTCTTGTATTGTTCAGGTAAGAAAGAAGAAGTATCGACCTTCTTTTCAGCGACAGATTTCTTTGAAGTATTCTTTTTTTGTTTACCAGTTAAAGTGTAATTTAAAAAGAAGTAAGAAATTGCAGCAATTACACCGATGACTAAAATTTGAACAGATAAGAATTGTGGATCAAATAAGGACATTGGTGGTTTCATAATTGTTAATAGAGTTAATGGAGCAGGTAATTCGATTTCCTCAGTAGTATCCATTTCTTGAACATAAATTCTTGGTTGGATATAATAGTCATCATCTTTCATATTTAAGAATGTAACTCTTTGCTGAACTGAAACAGTTTGATTAACATTAACGCGTAATACAGGATCAAATTTACCTGCAGAAATATTAGCTGCATTAATACCATCTTCAAATCTCATAATTGCACCACCGACAGAATTTAATGTATAATTGAATGGTTCATTATTTGTAATTGTATAATTTAAAGTAGCGGCATCTTCAGTTTCGAATTCTAAAAATTCACTAATTTCATAAGGTGGTTTCTCTAAAATAGTATAAGAGATTGTAAAATTTGCTGTTGGTTTCATCTCTGATGGATCTACATCGTTAGCACCGTCGATGACAATGGCATCCTTTTTATCTTCAGGTGCGATATCTTTGTTACCTTCTACTACTTGACCTAATACATTTGTAGCAGACAATAATGCTAGTAAAGTTACTCTAGAGAATCTCATGTTACGTTTTTTTGTCTGATGTGTCTGAGTTGTGTCAATTGGATCAAATTGCTGAGTAACAAGAATAACAAAATGATAATATTAGTTATTAATGTTAAATCACTACATTGCAATTATAATGGTTATATACATTTCTTAAATTTGTTAATATGTGGCAGTTAGCAGATCTCATTTTGTTCAGCAATGTCACTGCTGACGTGTTATATAAAAATTGAACTGAAACAAGTACTTTTTCGCGTACTCTTCAAGACATGTACACCCAGACACCAAGAATGGACATTTTTGAGCCAGACATCACTACCGACGATTCCGGAAGAAGAATATTCTAGTTCTCCCAGTTGCTGAACACACTATATATATTTCACAGAATAGAAGAAAATAAACCGGAAGCTCTAAAATTAGTGGCGAGCGGCACAGTATTTCACGGAACACGTACGAACGTACGTACACATAATTACCGGAACCGGCGCTTGTGTCAGTCTATCTATCGATCTCTTGTGTTTCAACAGTGGTTTCTTAGCACATATATATATATATATATATGCAGAAATACGTAAAATTGACAGCAGAAACCGAAAACACAACACAACAAGGAATTCCTGAATGTGTCGTGCAGAATGATACAACAGTCGAAGCGACGCGGCTCCACTCGAAAAAAGAAAAAAAGAAAGAAATTCTGCTCTTCGCTCGCAGTACACCCTGCGTACAATACGGCCATCAAAACCGTTTCTACGAGTGTTTGTCTCTGCAGTGAGTGATCAAAAGCGATTTTCACCAACCCACACACCACAGCACACACCTGTCCACAATTTCATTTCTCATTTTTTTTGCTCATAATTTATTTTTTTCGAAGAATTCTTCATTTGGGTAACAAATACCCGTACATACGAAGTTGCAAATATACGTTATTTATTAGTCACACTTTTTTTCTGTTCCTTTCCACTATCTATCTCTCTTTCAACAATCAATTTCATTAAACAGTGCAGAACACCCAATTTCCTAATATTGGTAAAAATTGAAGTAAGTTTGTTGATGGTGTATTGAATATATAAACTGAATAAAAAGAATAAATTTCAAATTATTACTCATCTTAATGGTAATTTGTGTCTAACTTGTAGGTTGTTTTTTTTTGTCTTTATGTTTTTTTTCTTAACAACCTAAGGACATATATTTTATTATTCAACACACTTTTTTTCAAAAAAATCTCTAGCTAAAGCTACAACCATTTTCACGATATCTTTATTATCATACATTTTTAATTATTATTATTACACATAGAACTTATTACAAGAACATAAATTAATTATATTAAAAATGTCTTACTAAATTATTTTTTAAACCAAAATATAACAACCCAGAGTAGATTTTATTAAACCAATTATAAAATAAACTTTTAAAAAAAAATTATATCCATTTTAACAATGTGCTGAATTAACCCTTTTTTTAAATATTAAATTATTATTTTTCTATCTTTTATTAAAAGAATTTTAAAACTAAATTTATTATTATCCTAAAAGAATATCCCCTTTTATCAATAATGTTATTAGATTAATCATCCAATTAAACACTATTTTTCTCTTTTGAATTATATCTCCCTCCTTTTAAACAACCTATATTATTACTATCAATCATGTGTCCGTAACGGTCTTTTACTACTAAACTTATAACAGTTTTTATCAAAATTATTTCATTTTAAATCAATTAAACAAATCAAATCAAAAACAAATCAGAAACAACAAATTAACAAACTAACTTTAACTACAACTTTACAATACAATAATACAAATACAAATTACCCAAGTGTCCCCAATATCATGTCTAATTACAATACTACAACCTTATTTACTCAGTTAACTGTCGATCCAATTGATCCAGTTAACAACTCAACTACTACAATTAACCCAATGATTAAATCCGAAGATGTTATGAATGGTACTTTAATGCCTTCAAACACTAAATCTGAAGATTTATCATTAAATATGGAATTACCTCTACTATCTTCAACTAATAATTCTAATGAATTAGATTCCGCTGTTGTTGATGCTTTCTTCTCTTCGAGTACAGATTCTACTCCAATGTTTGAATACGATACAATTGAACAATCAAATGGTTCCTCCGATCCAAAGGAATGGACTTCTTTATTTGATGACGATATTCCAATTGTTACTGAAGAAGATGTCATGCTAAATGATAAAGCAATTGAATCTACTGAATCTAATGTTTCAGCTTTGAATACTTTTGAATTAGGTACATTGACTTCTTTCTTACCAACTCCAATCATTGAAGATGAAGAATTGAAACCAGTTGTCAAGAAAGTTAATGCATCCAAACGTGTCTCAAAGATGAAGTCGGATGAAAAGATTGATCATTTAGGTGTCGTCGCTTACAATCGTAAGACACGCACCGCTCCTCTAACTCCTGTCATTACTACTTCTGATGATCCAGTTGCTATGAAAAGAGCAAGAAATACAGAAGCTGCAAGACGTTCTCGTGCTAGAAAATTACAAAGAATGAATCAATTAGAAGATAGAGTCGAAGCATTATTATCTAGAAATAATGAATTAGAAAACGAGGTAGCTAGATTGAAAAGTTTATTAAATTTACAATCATAGCCTTCTATATATATATACAATTATCTAAATAATTTTTAATATTACTATATTTTATTTCTACCTTTTATTTATACATATATATATATATATTATTTACCCACCATGCAATGTAGACGTGAATGAAATGACATCACCGTCTTCAATCTCATATTCTAATTCACCTTCCAATTCCCAATCAGCATCATTAATTAAAGTAATGATCCCAGGTCTAACTGTACCATCCTCAATGAATACTTCTACATCCTTTGGATTGTCAATCATTTTATCAACTAAATAGTCTAATAAATCCTTTATGGTAAAGGCACCACTACTAGGGATATCTAAATCATATGTACGTTGCTTGTTAAATACAACATCTAGACCACCAAGGAATTCCACTCTTAACTTAACCATACTGTGCCCTCACTTGTATATATCCTTGCTTAGTAATTATAATATAGCCTTATTATATGAAAGAGCGATGAGGAAGCCTTTGCTTATATATGAAAAATTCGAGAGAAGAAAAAAAACCGATGTATATAATAAATCTGCGCGGCGCTGGTAACTGCTTATGTGCAGGTGAAAAAGAAAAGAGCAATATGTATCGTGAACTATCAAAAAATTGACTCTTTAGATCCTAATACGATCTACCTATCAAGGATCATCATGCTTACGGAACTGTAGTTGATGGTAGGGTATCACTGTTTGAACTTCTCATAAATAAGCTGTATACTTTTTTCGGTACGATTCGGATAGACTAGTTTATAACTAAGTATCCATTGCTTAGTTAATGATGAGCATGTATCATGGGGACTAGTTGTGCATATACCTGGTGGGTGTTGGGTAATCACTTATTATAACATGCTAAATTATATACATGTAATATAGCCGAATAACCTATCCATTTGTTATATCGTATTGTTGTATCTATTTGACTGCTGTCAGGGATACTTACCTTTCCGGTGTATGGGTAGACAAAATTGCATATTTCTTGTTAATAGCTAAAAGGTAATGTGTTTACCTTTTCCATATTCGCATGCTGCATTCTTTGATAAATTGATTCGTTTGAAATACTGTTTTGCAGGTCTACCTTTTTATCTTCTGCTGCTACTGATACTATCTGGCATTATTCAGCAATATCACTATTATATGTCAATAGTAGCTATCGATTATACTTTTTCCTTGCTAAAATACTAAATTTAGTTGAACTTTCATTGTTGTTTGTCTCTACGGAAGTTTATCTGCTTATTATGGGTGCGTCGCACCAACCAAAAAGGGTAAAAGCAAAAATTACAGGTAAAGTCTTTAAAAGGTTTATCTTTTTACTATCCCTGACATAAGAACCGCCGTTAAATCAATAGCAATTAACATCATAACTATTGACTTTTACCTATTAAGAAGGTATCAAATGGATAGAATGCTTTATGCCTAATTTCAAAAAAAAAGTATATAAGGAATGATGATTTCTCTCTAATTCCATATTATTTTATCAATTCCATTTCACTAATTACCTTTTCCATTATTTTACCCTTTTCAAAATATAACAAGCATCAAGTTACAAACAAACAAACAAACAAATACTAATTACAAAATATGAAGTTTTCAAAGATTGCTACTGCCGCTTCATCCTTAGTTTTATTAAATGTGTCCACTACCAATGCTATGAATGGCATTCATAGACCAACATACAATGGACAGTTTAATGATTCTATTACAAACCTTACTGCATTTATCAATGATAATTACAATGAAGTATTAGCCAAGAATTGTATTATGTCCATTTGTAATTTAACTGAATCAATAAATAAGAAATATAGAAAGAGAGCTGAGGTTCAATTTATTTTAATAAAATTATTAGGACATAAATTAACCCATATGGTTGAGGACACCCAAAGTGAAGATGTCACTGCTTTTGAATCTATTAATTGTGATCAAGTGATTGGTGCTTTAGAATACGCTAACAGATTTGCTCCAAGTGACCTATACAAACAGGCCGCTAAGCATCTAACGCGGATCTCTAAACGTGAAATGAAGAAGCTTTTGACTTTATTAAAGAGTGGTACAAACCATTCAGAAGAGCATATCTCCAAAGAGGTTGATTCCTTGACCCGTTCGAGTTTAACTGAAGCTCAATTAATCAAGAGAGCCGGTAGGTTCCCAAGAACTGAATTGTTCTTAAAGCATTTAACTATTATGTTAGTTATTGCAGCTGCTTTGATGGATGCTTGTGGTAACGTTTCACTGGCTTTGTGTCAAACTCTATTAGTTTTCAGTTTTTTGACTTTAGCTTACTGGTTAGTTGAAATCAGTAGAGTATTATTCGGTATGGATAATCTATCTGTCACTGATATTTTACCATTTTAAATAGTGTAGCTGTGTAGTGATATTTCTTTTTATTCAATGGCAAAAAAAGAAGGTAAAAAATAAGAATGTCAAATTAGAAATATCTTTCCTTTATTATCCCCTCCTCCTCCCTCCTTTTGTTTTTTCATGAATTTTACTTTATGTCTTACGTGTTTTTTTTCATATTATTTATACTTTATACCTTATGTATCTTTTTTATTTATTAATAAGGTTGTTCTTTTAAGACACATTTTGTTAGTTCAATTAAACAGAATTTGGAGCATATTCAGAGAGTTCTACAATATTAAAAGTTTTAAAGATCTACAAGTGAATGGAGTGTATTTCCCACTTTATTTCTTCGGGGTATTTCATAGCTCTAATATCTGTTTCAAGTTTGCTACCTTCTTAATCGGATAAAAAATTGGCGATAGTAAGTTACAACGGATGGTGTTTATGAAATGTTGGTTATAATAATATAGAAGACTCGACATATAGTCGTCTAATTTTCTTAGTATACAAATTTAAGTTTACTTAAAAAGGTGGAAACAGAATTTAATTCTATTGAAATAGTTACACCCTTTATATATTCTTGGATCTGATTTATATGAATATAAGCTGCTTTTGTTCTGGTATACAACTGCTTGCTCAATTATATCAACTCATATTTTCTTCTTATTGTTGGTTTATGTATGCTGGAATATCGTTTTTAAAAAATATTTCTTAGAATCAAAGTGCTCGACACGTATATCTCTACTCACATTTTTTGCTATGTGTAACATTCTAGTTGCATCTCACGTTTTACCGACCATATGCATATATAAAGAACAAAGGAATGAAGGCTTCATAAGTCACTCTATATATTAAATAATCCCAACGTAAAACTTCATTATTGTATTGTCAGCTATCTATTATCCATTGATACGAGCAGATATGCCTAAAGTGAACCGAAATTAATGCACATTTTTTGACAAAATTTATTATATTGAAAAATCTCAGAAAAGTTTCAAAACATGAACTGGAGTCTAACTGCAATGCAAATTACTATTGCTTAGATAAATTGACGGTCCTAAGTTCATAGTCAAGGTAGGACAACTCTCCAAGAGATTATTGACAACCCACGAGAAACATGAGAAGGTATTATATAATAAACGACACATGGAACACTGTCACCAGTAGGGGTGGTCCACAAATCATACCACAGTTAACAATTATCCCCTAAATGAGAAACTTATTAAAAATAATGGATTCTCAACTGATTAGCATTAATGATTTAAATATTTAAAATATTCTGGATCACGTGACCTCATTATAGTCATATAATGATTTTTTGATCGTTAATGTAACAACTATGGTGGTATATTTTAGTGAACACGTGACTGATATAGTTGTTCTGGTTCGCTATAAGTCCTGATCGATATCTGAATCAGTTACTAGTGAGGCTTTTATCAAATGAGATGGTGTAATTACAGTTTACCAATAATTACAAGTTGTAACAGTTAATGACGTAATGATTTACTGTTGGGTTAAGGATTAACTTGATGTAACTTAAAAATAGTTTTAGGTTATCTT
>PPOO01000905.1:0-11448 GCA_003708545.1 Maudiozyma turicensis
GTCAGAAAAAAATTTCTCAGAGACGTTCAACAATTCACCAGCTAGGACCATTACTAGATTAGTACCGTCACCCATATCGATCTTTTGCTGTTCAGTCGCCATCACTAGGACTTTAACCGCAGGATGAACAATTTCCAACTCCCTTAACATAGTAGCGGCGTCGTTAGTGACGACGGTCTTACCTAGATGATTAACAATGATCTTGTTTCTACCGCATGGACCCATCGAGGTCAGACACATCTGATGGATCTCTCTAATGGCGGCGATGGATTTATTGATTTGTCCATCTGCATTGGAATAACTGCTGTAACCTTGTTTAAACAAGCCGGCGTTCGGTGCCTGAGGTAATTTCATAGACATTCTGGCAATGGTTTATTGGAATGGTTATATACTGCAGAGTTACTTCTATGTTTCCTAAAGTAATATTGCATGTTGTCAAGGTGTGTGTTTCTTTTATGAATGTGTTACTTCCAATAATTTTTCACTTTTTCCTGCTAAATTTTTTTCTGACTGCGAAGACGTCGTCCGAGAGGGAACCACTGAGAACAGTTTGTGTTGATGGGTTGCAATGATTGCAATAAATATGACAATGATGATTATTGATCTATTTAATTTGTGATATATAATTATATATATATAGATATTGCTATCTAACTGATCCACAGAACTATTGTTTGCCAGGAAGTATACGCCATTACTGTGAAACCAAATATACATAACAAGATATCTACGACCAATTCGATCTTGATCCTTGTAGTCAACGAACCAAAACCTTCTTGAGAAGTTGCCTTGTAATGTAATAACGGTGGATGAATATAAATTAATGGAATACAAGCCAATGAACCCACTAGAGAGACAAATTTATCTAGATCATTTGCACCTACCCATGCCATTGTAGCGGCTAGAATAACCACAAATGTTCTGAAATAATTCTTTAGCCATTTGACTCTTGGATTATGCTTACCAGAGGCATTTGCAGGGAATGTCCAATGTTCCAGTATTCTAATTGCTGGGAATAACTGCAATGGGGTAGATAAAAGAATAGCTAATGCATAAAGCAATTGAACCGTTAAAGTCATTGGACTTTGTTGTGGGAAATTTAACAATACCACAGTTTCAACTTTAGATCCAAATGCACTATAACAGATCAAACCACAAGAAATAAAGATCACTGTTACGATTACCATTACACCAGATAAAGATTTTTGGAATTGTTCTGGATGGCGCATTGATTCTTGAATTGGAATCAATAGTCCAATACCTTCAAATGTGAAAATAGCAGTCCCTATAAACAATGACCAATCCTTTTGATTGAACAAAATCATTGATTCCGCAATACCATTCTGTATTACATGGAAGGATGCGTAATAATAAACATAAAGTAGACCTAATAGAATGAATAAATCTGCAATCAAAGCGGTACCGCTTAATTTTGCGATGTTCCTAGTCAAGGACAACGGAATGAAAATGATAGCTTGTAAAATGATGTACATGGCTAACTGGATTTGTTCTTTGTTGAAACCAAAGACATTATCAACAAACACTTTCAAATTAGTAGCTGTGAAGACGGTATAAGCAGCTGCGAAACCTAATTGTGATAAAGCGATTGATGATAAAATTGCAAATTTCATTGTTGAACCATACAAAGTTTGACCCATTTCACCATACCCATTAACACCAATTTTATTCTTTGTATTAATCAATAGGATGAAACAATAATACGAAATAATAGCACAAGAGAACAGACATAAAGAACTAAAAGCCCATCCACCATTATGAAATGCTCTTGGTAGAAACAGTACCCCAGTACCCACAAAGGACTTCAAAAGTAATAATACTGCTTTGAAAGTTGATGATTTATGTTTCTCATGACGACGATGCGATGTTGCTTGAGTCAATAACAAACTAGTTGTTTCATTATCTGATTCAATTGCTTCGATATCTGTAATTTCATCATCTGCCTCCATTTCTTCGGATTCGGATTCGGATTCAGATAGATCTTCACCTGCAAAATGTCCATATAATGTTAAAAATTCAATAAAATTACGTGTGAAAAAATCAGGAACCTTGATATTTTTATTCTTATGTCTGTGTAAGATATAAGATCTTCTGAATCCTCCAGGCGCTCTAATTTCTTCATGTGTCATAATTACAGGTTGTTGGATTGTGTTTGAGCCGTTATTATTATTATTATTATTATTTGTAGTAGTACTGTATGTTCTACCTTGTGGATTAGGTAAAATTAAACTGTTTAATGTACTTGAATTAATGGACAATGCAGAGAAGCTCATTGATCTTTTTCTATGTGATGACATATTGGTTGGAGTATTCATATTGTTTTCTGGAAATAAGTTTGCAGTTCGTATCGGAGAATGTGCCATATGAGTTGGTGTAGTCAAAGTATTATTATTTGGACTCTCTGCTACAACTACTGCAGAAGTATTAATGGTATTATTAGCGTGTTCATTCGTCCATTTATATAGATCTCTTGTAATATCGCCCCCTGGTAGACTTAAATCATTATTAGAAGGCGATAAGATTCTTGAGACTTCATCGATCATTTCGTTTCTATTTTGTGCATTTGTAGAATCTGCATGAGATATTGGTATAGACATTGATGGCGATGCAGAGGAAGATGTAATGGCTGCATTACTGCTGCTATTATTTTTATTTTGAGAATAAATGTTTTGTTTCACGGGGGTAGTAATATTCTGTATGTGCGAATTATTTTGAGTGACAGAAGTTTGTGATTTGCTATGTTTTAAATCTGGGATATCACTGTTTGTTACGAGTACGGGTTCCTTTTTGGTGTGTTTGTGTTCTTGATCTTTGGTTGTGTCAGTTACACTGTTTCCTTGCGCCTGTACAGTTCCTTCCAATGCTACCTCTTTGTTTTCGATCTTTTCATTGTGTTCAGGAGTAGCTCCAGTTGGAACTTGTCCCTCTTTAGATGATTGTTCCTTCTCTTGCTGTTTCTGTTGTAATTGAGCCTTCTTTTTCTTCTTTTGAAGTCTCTTCTTGCGATTATCCTTCTTAGACATTTTATTTATTTGTTTGATTGGTTGAATTCTATGAAACTAATTAGCAAAAATAAGTATTGTTTCTTTTACAATTAAGCAATCATGTAACAACGGATCACGATTATGTTATAATAAATAGTATAGCCTTTCTTCACGTCTTTATATATACACACGCGTATATATATATAAATGTATATATCAAAAATACAATATGGCCTTATTATCCAGCCTGGATCGGAGAAACAGTGAATGGAAGGTATCTGATCATATACGAATGATACATCGTACCACTTTCTTCAACAAAGATCAATCAATAACTAATAAAGTAAATGTGCATTCACACACCACAATAAAGAAATTCGCGAAGGGATGAGAAGCTGGCCACCCACCGTGCCGAGTGATATTTCTGCTGACTATAAACACAGGAACAGACTCAACTATATATCAGTATATATATATATATATATATATAGGTATGTATGATCTAAATTACAGATATGTGTAGTATATTCAATATTAAATGTAGTACTGGGTGACTAAATATAGTAATGAACTACAACTGTCAATAGCTGATCGTATCCCGCATTCCCATACAAATAGCATACAGATGTACATTTGTAACGACGATAACTAAAAAATAACACTATCATCATCATCCATCGATATCTACATGAATATATTCTTTCCTTCAAAGATATATATACATGCTGTTATAAAGTATATATATCTACCTACGTATTTGCTTTATTTACTCAGAACACTGTGTAGAACCTTTCTAATGACAAGCGATGACCCAATCAAATTGACCGTTCAGTGAGAAATTCCGCGTATTTTCATTTTCTCTGTTGTTGTTGTTTGATTCCGAAAGAGTGAATCAGAAACAGAAACAGAAACAGAAACAGAGAAATGCGGGAATGGATTAAGAGACAAGAAAGAGAGGGACCCCGATGAAGAAATGGATTGCTTGTTTGTAATAGTTGCCGGGAAGTTTAAATATATTATATAAGGTCTATATCTATCCAAATACTCTAATATTCTGAAAAGCCCTTCGTCTCAAGATCAATTTTGAACACTGCGAAGCAATTCCTCGGAGATATCTAATAGACTTACATACATATACACACACCTTATTTTGATTCATACACATATAATGGCAAGTTTAGAAGATTTAATACCTACCGTAAACAAATTGCAAGATGTAATGTATGCATCTGGGATCGATACCCTCGATTTGCCCGTTTTGGCTGTTGTAGGGTCACAATCATCCGGTAAATCATCAATTTTAGAAACTTTAGTAGGTAGAGATTTCTTACCTAGAGGTACAGGAATAGTAACAAGAAGACCACTGGTACTACAATTAAATAACATTAAACCAAGTTCTCTTGTAAGAGATGTAAAAGGAGACGAAGACGATGATGCAGAAGCAACAGAAGATGAAAAACCACAGGAATGGGGTGAATTCTTACATTTACCAGGTAAGAAATTTTATGATTTTGATGAAATTAGACATGAAATTGAACATGAAACAGCAAGAATCGCCGGGAAAAATAAAGGGATCAGTAAATTACCAATTAATTTGAAGATTTTCTCACCTCATGTATTAAATTTAACATTAGTCGATTTACCTGGGATTACTAAAGTCCCTATTGGTGAACAACCCATTGATATCGAGAAACAAATTAAGAATTTAATCCTAGATTATATCGCTACACCAAATTGTTTGATTCTTGCCGTGTCTCCTGCAAATGTAGATTTAGTCAATTCAGAATCATTGAAATTGGCAAAGGAAGTCGATCCAAAGGGTAGAAGAACAATTGGTGTAATTACTAAATTAGATTTAATGGATTCAGGTACCAATGCAATGGATATCTTATTAGGTAAAGTGTATCCATTGGAATTAGGTTTTGTTGGGATCGTTAATAGATCACAACAGGATATTCAGTTAAATATTTCTGTTAAACAAGCTTTAGAGAATGAGGACCATTATTTTGCTAGACATCCTGTCTATAGAACTATTGCAAATAGATGCGGGACAAGATATCTTGCTAAATTATTAAATAAGACATTAATGGGTCACATTAGAGATAAATTACCTGATATCAAGACAAAATTAAATATGTTAATCAATCAAACTGAAAAAGATCTGATGTCATTCGGTTCAAATGGACTAATTGACAAAAAGGAAAGTAAATCAGGGTTGATCTTACAATTAATGAATAAATTTGCAACAAACTTCATCTCATCAATAGATGGTAACTCCTCAAATATCAATACTAAAGAATTATGTGGTGGGGCAAGAATCTATTATATTTATAATGATATCTATGGTAAAAGTTTAAGAACAATTGACCCAACGACAAATCTAACTAGCGACGACATTAGAACCGCCATTAGAAATTCAATGGGTCCTAGAGCTACACTATTTGTCCCCGAATTGGCCTTTGATCTATTGATCAAACCACAAATTAAACTATTATTACAACCTTCACAACATTGCGTCGAGCTTGTATTTGATGAATTGATGAAGATATGTCAATCCTCAAGCACAAATGAATTAGCGAGATATCCAAATTTGAAAGGTACTTTAATCGATGTAGTTAGTGACCTGTTAAGAGAAAGATTGACACCAACACACTCATACGTTGAAAGTTTAATTGATATTCAAACTGCTTATATCAATACAAATCATCCAAGATTTTTAAGTGCTACTGAAGTCATGGCAGATATCATGCATATTCGTGAAAATAGAAAAAATATGACATTTATGGAGAAATACCAGAAAAATTCTGATGTAAATGATCCAATGTTCAATCAGAATAATAGCAACGATAACAACGGACCAAATATAAATGGTCAATCCAGACAAGTCTCCGACGATGATAATAATAGCATCGTTTCACCACAGGAATCTAATGGTGTTGCAGCAAATGGTAATAATGCTTCTAGTATCGCGGAAACAATTATTAATGGTGCTAACGCATCATTGAATAATCCAGAAGGTAAATTACCATCTGGTGCTCATTCTGATATATTCCCAAATTCTGTCCCAGGAAACAGAAATGGTCCATTTGGTAATTCAACAACATCCTTAAATAGTCAAGGTGAAGGTAAGGATTCATTCTTAAACTATTTTTTTGGTAAAGATAAAGCCGCACAACAACAAACGCAAAGCGGAACTAGACATCAGCAACAACAGAGGCAGCAGCAGCAGCAACGTATGTCTCAACAGCAACAATTCGCAAGAGATAATGATTTCAATACTACAATGCTGAACGGTTTACGTTTAAGCGACAGCAACAGTAACTACCCAGATTCTGGAATGACATATGATAATGATAATGCAGAGGGATTAACTGAACGTGAATTACTAGAATGTGAATTAATCAGAAGATTAATTATCTCGTACTTCAATATTGTCAGAGAGATGATTGAGGATGAAGTACCAAAAGCAATTATGTGCTTCTTAGTGAATTTCTCAAAGGAAAATGTTCAAAACAGATTAGTCACCGAACTTTATAAGGAATCTATGATAGATAATTTATTACAGGAAGATGAAACTTTAGTTCAAGAAAGAATTAATTGTGAGAAGCTATTGGAAACTTATAAGAAAGCCAATTCTCTTGTTCATAACATTTTATAGTTTCACGTCCATAAATATCCATACATATATACGTCTCTTGTTTATTTCCATTACTTCGAATATTAACACAATCTATCATCATGACTTTCATATGTGAAAAAGCCTATTGAATATTATACTTTTCTAGATATATATATATGTCTTATATACTTAATGAGTCTTCGGCGGTGAGACATCAATAGGATTCGATGTAGAATTTGCGGAATATGCTTGCGATGCATTTTTGGAGTGATTAGTAGGTATCCTATTAAGCTGAGATGTATTGTTAACAGAATGATGAGATTGTGCACTGATACTACTATTTGGCGTTCTAACCATTCTATGTTGACTAGCATAGTTACGAACATTATGTTGATCCACAGATAATAGTGATCTTCTTGGATCGTTTTCATCCGTTGTATTTTGCTCGAGGTCATCATGATTGTTGTTTCTGTGTAAGGGATCCTTCCCTGATTTGACAACAACCACACAGCAGAACAAACTCATCACTAGAATGACGCCAATCACGGCACCTGTAGCGATAGCTATTAAAGGGAATGAGAAATGTGAATGGTATCCGTTGATCCAACTTAGTGACAGTGGTCTATCAATTAAAAATACACATGCCTTTTGGTTTTTATTAGAGTTTCTCCATGTAGAACAGCCTTTTTTCAGGATCCTTACCTCGTTATCAGAACCACCCTTAATTTTTAAAAATGATTCTGTCTCTGATAACTTTCGACATTCTAAGATTTGACCTAATGATGTTATAATATTATCTGAACAATCAATCAAGCCTTGTGTTTCGTTACCTCTTAAAATATGTAAGTCCAGGAAATCATGTAACTTTGTTGAATTAATATTGATATCTTCAAATATCAATGAAGAATATGTTGGAACTAGGATAGAGTAAATATCCTTATTTGGAGAATGATGGAACAATTTTTCAGTTATGGATTCAAAATTTTCAATAAAATTGATCATTTCAGTAGAATCAGTTACCTCAATCAAATCCTTAATTGAAATATTTACAGATTTCGGTAGATCTGTCATTTGGAAAGGTTGCAAAACACCTTGGTTGAAGAAGATATCTTCGGTTTTTTTTAAAGTAATATCATCAAGCATTGTATTCAAGTTTAACTTTACATTCGTTTCATCTGTTGGATCATCAAGTAAGTCCAGCTTAACTTTATCACCCAATAAATTGACTGTGTCAGGAATATGACCCTCCAAGTCGGTGTAGTATAATTTATCCAAGATAAAGTTCTTCATTACTTGTTCCATGATTTCCGGTCTTCTTTCCAGTAATTCCATAGTTAGGGACAGTTCGCCCCATGAATTGTAACATGGTAGCAACACAGTATATCCTTCGTAATTAGGTTTCAATTCTAATAGATTTAACTGTCTTAAGAATGAGATTGATTTTGAACAATGGGCAAAAGGAGGTACAGATAGGATTAAATCACTTGGTGTCGTTAAGTCACCAGAAAATGTATAAATTAGTTTATTCCCAATAACATACGGTTTTGAAAGTGTTACCTTCAATCTACCGTTGATCCAATAACCGTCATCCTTTTTGGTAATTTTAGTTCTTTGACAATTGTTCCCTAATTTTTTCTCAGATGAACAAAATGCAGACTCTAATAATTTTGTATAGGATTCACCTTTACTCAATATTGGAAAATCCTCTTCTAACCAAAGTTGTCCATTAACAAAATGGTATAATAAAGTAGATTTTGTAAAGCCCATCCCGTCATTTTGATTTGCATCAGGAACGAAAATTGTCATTTTATCATCGTTACCATCTTGTATTTGGATCATTTTTTCAAGGCCCCTAAAATACATTTCACTAACAAAACCGGAACAATTTAATCCATGTAAATAATTTTCTGCATCAAATGAGATACCATTGTTTAAAATCGATAAATCTTCATAAAAATGTGATACACCCCAATTAAATATTTCATTTGATACCAATGATGAAGTGTCAGAAATATTAGAATTATGATGTGTGCCTAACATATTACTCTTGAACGAAACAATATCATTATTCATATTTTTCAATACTTCTGTGTGATTAGTTGAGCCTCCATGAATACCCTTAAATATAAGATTATTATACAATGATATCATATGTTCAATCCATTTCTCTCGTACGGGTCTCTGCATTCTATCTAAATTATTATATGAATCCATCAAATATTTAATCTCTACTGAATTGAATTGCTTATTGAATGAATCATCAGATGGTATCATTATCGTATTCCCTTCAGAAAGTTGATCCGAATTTGGAATTTTATTCACGAGTCCAATTAAATTATGAAATGTAATATCCATTTCTTCATGTAAGATTTCACTCTGGGTAATTATTACATCACTCAGGGATCTTGGTTCCTCTAAAGTGTTTAGTATTCCATGAACTGTAGCATTTTGGAAATTCGGTATCAGATTCGGTTCCACAATTGGTATCTTATTAATTTTAAAATGTGCTTTAGTCATTCTATCCCAAGATTGTCCAACAACAAAGGGATATTTGACCCCAGTGTATATTATCATTGTATTATTGATCAAATTATCTGTGTGCAAGATGCGTTCATGGATAACATAATCATTGATATCAAATGATGAAATATCAAAATTCTTGTCATAATCGGCAAATGCAGAGTTCACAGGAGCGAAAAGAGTAAAATTTTGTAAATCGTTTAAATGGTTAACGTTCCCACTCCTTTGAATCATTCTTAAAAATGTTGAAAATTGTACATTTGATGAAAGAATATCTATCACTGTAGTGAATGGGAAGTCAGGTGTTGGTTTATCATTTTCATCTTTGATTGACGAAATAGGTCGTGTGGTTAAATCGATACATTTGACTAATGGTATTATCGTTATTATATGTATTAATATGGTAGTGAAATTTCTCATCACTTTAGTATATGCTTTCTAATATTCTATGTAAATTTAAAACGATGTGGGGTGTAATCTCACGTGTTTCTATATATTCTTAATCGAATAGCAATGCTAAAGTCCAATTGCTTATAAAGTAACAACTGTCTCCTTTATATTACCGATATATTTTCCTAATTTATTAAGCACAATATGGTCTTACTTTTATCTTATTGTCTGTTCAACAAATTTCCAGTAGGATAATTGCTAATGATTACGATTATTGTTATTGTTATTGTTGTGCCTCTCTCTGTCTATTCCTTTAAAAAAAACAGTTGCATTTACTTTAGTTAGCCTGCGAAGTGCACTGCAGGAGACCCGCATATAGAGAGAAGCGACATGAAAATGATAACAGCCGTTGTTGAGACTCCCTCATCGCTGTTGCAGCAATCAATGTTTATCCGTATTACTTTTCAGTTTAAGAGTACATTACATTTGTATATATATATTATATAAGTGGTATGAACACCGACTAGTTATATTGCATGTAACGTGAAGTAGAACTGAACTTTTTATAACCGTTAATGACCTTATCTACTGCCTTTAAGAAATCTTTCTCTGTGGCAACTTTCCTTCTTGCTCTAATGGCAAACATACCAGCTTCTGTACAAACAGATCTTAGTTCTGCACCAGTAGAGTTTGGACACAATCTTGATATTAATTCCCATCTGATGTCTCTCTCTACACTCATAGATTTAGAATGAATACGGAAAATATTAGCACGACCTTCTAGATCAGGTAATGAGAATTCAACTTTACGATCGATTCTACCTGGTCTTAGTAATGCAGGATCTAGAGTATTAGGTCTATTTGTAGCAAACATGACTTTAATATTACCACGAGGATCGAAACCGTCTAATTGAGTAATCAATTCTAACATAGTTCTTTGAACTTCATTATCACCACCTGCACCGTCATCAAAACGAGCACCACCGACTGCATCAATTTCATCAAAGAAAATAATACATGCTTTCTTTGTACGTGCCATTTCAAATAATTCTCTAACCATACGTGCACCTTCACCGACATATTTCTGTACTAATTCAGAACCAATGACCCTGATAAATGTAGCATCTGTTCTGTTAGCGACAGCACGAGCACATAAAGTTTTACCGGTACCCGGTGGACCATATAACAAGATACCCTTTGGTGGATCAATACCTAATGTAGCAAATCTTTCTGGCGACAACAATGGCAACTCTACGACTTCTCTTAATTTTTCAATTTGTTCTTTACAACCACCAACATCGCTATATGTAACATCTGGCTTCTCTTCAACAGTCATCATTGTGACAGATGGATCAATTCTTGGCGGTAATGGTGACTCAATGTGGTATTTAGATCTATCCACACCGACTCTCATACCTTCTTCAATATCTGTTGGTGAGACACGTTCCCCTAACCCAACAACAAATTTCGCAATTTGCTTCAAGTTAATAACATATTTGGATTCCTCATCGTCATCATCGTCTCCCATCATACTATCTGTATTTGCAGAGCCTTGTTCAGTGGTAGTAGAAGTAGCAGATCCGCTGTTAGCTGTACTGCTACCTGCGTCAGTATTGGTATTACTTTCCATTGCTTCTTGACGTAATTGTTCCTTAGATTTGATGATTTTAGTGCAACGAGCAACTTGTAAAGGATGTTCTTCACTTAGTCTTTGTCTGTCACCCATAATATCCCACATATGAGATGGAGCTAAACCTGTATCACTTTCCTTGACACCGGCCTTCTCTTTAATCCTAGCTTCGATCTTCTTCAAATCAGCTTCGGTCTCCTTTAACTTGGAAGCATATGGTGCAGCACCATAAGTCTTTAATACTTGAATATCACCTTCAGTTAATGGTGTCATCTTTTCATCCTTCT
>PPOO01000905.1:11468-54208 GCA_003708545.1 Maudiozyma turicensis
CATCCTCTGTTTCTTCAACAGGGGCCTTGTATTTTTCCCAATCAGCTTTTGGTGGCATCTTTTAATTATATGGCTATATGTAGTAGTATTTATCTCTTCTTGTAACTTGTAGTCAATTGTCTTTACAATGCAACCTTTTAATCTATTTCAGTCTTTTATATCTTTGATGTAAGTTAGTATCCTTTACTCCATCTGTTTAACAATTTCGTCCTCTTGTTATTCGTTACGGGTGGCAAAAAAAATAGTTCGAATTTGCGATGTGGGATAATGCACGAAGCGAGAGTTCCCTGACAATACATGCCGAACGTATGTCACGTATATAAGAAACAAGTCAGATGACCTTTATGTACATAATGTTATTGTTGTTTGCCGTTTCTTTTTAATATTTATATTATTTATATTAAGTAGTAGTATACATTACACTTAAGTACATATCTTTATATATAGTTGCAACTTAGAAGAACCCCTTAGTAGTATTACCATTGGCATTTTCAATACCTTTGACTTTTTGCTCCAATACAGATGAATTGTTGTCAAGAGACTTCAACGCATCTAAATGAGTGTTCAACAATTGAACTATTTGTGCATTTTCATCCTGATTACTCAAATTTATACTTGTGACTTTGTTGAATGTATTACTGATTTCGTTAATTTCACTGATCAACGAGGATAGATTGACAGATAAGCCATTTAAATTTTCATCTAATTTCTCAGCGGTTTCATAAGCTTGTTGTCTCTTTTGATCATTGTTGTTATTACTGTTACTACTTTGACCATTTGAATTGTTGGCATTTAATATATCGGAAAGTAAAGATTCGGTCTTTGTTTCATAATTATCTAAGAAATTTTCTAGTTCAGTTTGTTGTCTTTCGATATATTGTAGTGATTGATCTATCCTATTTTGTGTCTGTTCAGCGACCAATGTATCATTATATAATTTATTGACATCCTCTCCACTTTTCACTAGGATTTGATCCCATGTATTGATCTTTTGGCTATATTTATCAAAATGGACAGCAGAATTGGTTAGTTGATTGGTCCATCTTGTAACTAAGTCATCAAGTGTCTTGTTATCCAGTGATATTGGTTTCAATTCAACAGTCTTTGTTGTTAATGCAGGAGCGGCAGGAGCGGCAGCAGGCTTTGTTTCACCTAGCTTAGTAGAATTCGTAGTAGCTGTAGTAGTAGCAGATTTTTCATCCTTCTTAGCGCCAAATGAAAAACCGCCAGTTGTACTAGCAGCAGTGGCTGGCTTAGATTCAGAATCCTTAGATTCTTCTGGTTTCTTAGCTGCTCCACCGAAGGAGAAACCTCCTAAACCACCGACAGCAGCAGTAGATGGCTTTAGTTTATCATCCTTTTCAGCTGGCTTAGCAGTTGCACCACCTAATGAGAAACCAGCTGGCTTAGCAGTTGCACCACCTAATGAGACACCAGCTGGCTTGGTAGCAGCAGGCTCGTCCTTCTTGGGGTCATCTTTATTGGCACCACCAAATGAGAAAGAAGCAGGTTTGGCAGAAGCAGCAGCAGCAGGTTCATCCTTCTTAGCACCTCCAAATGAGAATGCAGGTTTAACAGTAGAATCCGCAGCTGGTTTAGCAGTTTCAGCTGGTTTAATAGTTGATAATGTAGGCATAGAAAATGCAGGTTTAGAAGCTGCATTATCTTCCTCCTTTTCTTCAGGTTTAGTAGAAGAAGCACCACCGAAGGAGAAAGCTGGTTTAGCTGCATTATCAGCAGCAGTTTTAGAAGCTCCAAATCCTAATGTTGGTTTAGCATTTGTACTATCGCTAGATTCTGGTTTCTTTGCAGCGGCACCACCAAAGGAGAAAGCTGGCTTGGAGGCACCGTCAGTTGCAGGTTTAGATGCGTCAATGCTAAAGGTTGGCTTTGGAGCGTCATCCTTCTTTTCCTCTGGTTTGGATGTATTCAATGAGAATGATGGCTTTGCTGCCTCTGTGGAAGTATCATCTTTACTAGCAGTGGCAACAGCGCCGAATGAAAAACCTGAAGGTTTAGTAGTGGCGTTTGTTGTATCTGCAGGCTTAGCGCCAAATCCACCAAAGGTTGGTTTAGCAGTAGTAGCGGAAGCAGCACTGTCTTTTGTTGTGGTTGTTGATGGGGTAGCATTACCAAAGAGTGGTTTAGACGCGGCAGCAGGTGCAGTAGCAGTAGCACCAAATCCCCCAAATGCTGGTTTTGCAGTTGATGCGGCAGACGGAGTAGATGCAGCACCTAATGATGCAGTTGAAGTTGAAGAGCTGTTGTTGTTAGAACCAAATCCACCAAAAGCTGGTTTAGCAGCAGCAGCTACACTAGCAGCTGGTGCAGTTGTAGTGTTTGCTGCTGCTGCACCGAATCCACCAAATGCTGGTTTATTAGCAGTAACTCCTGTAGTCGCAGCAGTTGTGTTAGTCGCAGCGGAACCAAACGGAGAAGCTGCAGTAGTTGCATTTGTATTGGAGGCCGCATCAAAACCACCAAAAGCAGGTTTGGCCGCAGCATTACCAAATGCTGGGGTAGCAGCTGCAGGATTAGCACCAAACGCTGAAGTTGTATTCTTAGCTGTGCCGAAAGCTGGAGCAGAACCTGTGTTGGTGGCCGAGTTGTTAGCGTTAGAACCAAATCCACTAAAGGTTGAACCTGTGTTTGTAGTGGTATTGTTAGCTGCAGCACCAAATCCACCAAAAGCTGGCTTAGCAACTGTAGCAGGGTTAGCGTTGGTGGTGTTACCAAAAGCATTGCCTGTTGGAGCTGCACTACCGAATGTACTCCCTGTGTTATTGTTATTATTAGACGAGCCAAATAAACTACCTGTTTGCGCACCAGCACTGCCAAATGCATTAGTTGAACCAGTGTTTGAAGCTGTACTACCAAAGGCACTGTTTGTATTAGAGGCATTATTCGAACCAAACCCTCCAAATGTTGATTGTGTGTTATTTGCCTGATTATTATTGTTGTTGTTTTGATTGGCACCAAATCCAAACCCACCTTGGGTAGCACCTGCATTTTGAGCATTGTTACCAAACCCACCGAATGGTTGATTTGGTTTATTGTTAGGCGTACTAAAGTTCACTGTATTTAAAAGGAGTTATTGTTATCATTCAATTCGGTGTGAAGTATCTACAAGAATATCATTCCTGTACATTCATCTTTGGAAAGGAATAAAAAAATATTTTGTTAGTAAATCGAATTTTCTTACGGGGATGGGGGTGAATAAACAGTGTTGACTATGAATTGTTTGTGAAATGTTATAAAGGTTAGATTTCTTGATTGTCTATCTTAAATAAGCTCATGTAATGCTTTTTCAAGTTACTTGTAAAAGCTAAATATCACTCTATTCAATAATCATTTTTGCTTTTTTTTGTTTCAAATGTATAAATTAGCATACTTTTTTCTAGTTGTATTAATTGTACGACTGATACTTCTTAGTCCTCTTCTCTCTCGAAATCAATAAGGCACAAATAGAAGTTCTGTAGGTGACCTTATTCGATAACGAAATTGACTTTCTATTATTAATTCACTTCTTCTTGTTATAAATTACAATTGTTCTAATTAGTTACATGATGGATTCAATTGCTGTTTTCATCTTTTGCTTTTTCCTTTTTGACAAACTTTAGAGATGACATTTCACAATTCTCATCCCGTGGTAAAAAAATGGCGAAGAGCAAAAAATAGGGCATGCAAAAGTGGAGGTTAGGGTGCAGAATAATAAATTTTTATAGACATCAACAAAAAGAGAATATATGAAATTAAACAGAAATAAAGAAATATATTCGTCAATGTCACATTGGTAATATGTCAAACCAGATTGAAAGTAATATTTTAAGATGGTCTTGACTCTACTCAGTCCAACTAATGTTACAGCATTTATTTTAAAGTATAAGTATTATATATGTCTACGTAGAAAAGTTACGTTCATCTGTAATGGTAATAAACAACTAACATATCATTAATGCAATTATGCTTACGTAGTTCTTATGACGGTTGCGGGATATTTCGTTAATAAATTACCTCCATTTTAATTTAACTTTTCTGTTCTTTTGTATTTTTTGTATTTTTTGTTTTTTTCTTGATTATTTCTTTTTATTATTCGTCCTTTGTTCGTTCCTCATTAGCATTAGAATCTGCAAGATTCTTATTTGAAACACGAATCTTAACCAAATTGTCTAATACTTGATCATATGCTTGGTTCATCGCTTCTTCTTCTTGATTATTAGTATACGCATCAATATCCTTTGGATCCTTGGGTAGCGTATCACCAATCTTTGTCTCTATAGGCTTTGCAACAGAGTCTCCATCGGAGCTTACTTCATGGTTACCATCATTTGAATTTCTACTACCTAATTCTGATGAACTGTCACTATTCTTCTTACAACCTTGCTTCTTGAAAATATGATGGAAATGATAACCTTGACTATGTAATTCATCGATAACATTCAAGACATCAGAAACATTATTCTTCAATAACATATCCTTAATTTGATCACTATTTGAAGTTTCAGCAGCCTTAAAAATCTTGTCACGGTATTCTTCACTAATATTGTATCTATCACTATCAATTGATGCGGTTTCAAAAATATTGGCATCGATACCTTCCTTTCGTAATGCATTATTAGTTTCAGTGTGTTCTCTTTTTAGTATTTCAGGCTCAACTAATCTCTTAGCTGGAGCATCATCGTCTCTGAATTCAACCATTTCATCGGCTTTATGTGTAGATCTTTCAGGTTCGATACTACCGAATGGCAACAACACATTATGACCAGCTTTAGCAAATGTTGAAGACATGATAATCGCATCCGAATGACCTTTATTTGTGGAGATTTGAGAATCTGATGAATTAATATGAGATAGATCATCAGTGGTACTATTTGTTGAACTTATAATATCTTCGCCCTGTAAAGTCTTGCTATGTCTTTGTTTTAATAACCTAATACTCTTCTCTAATGATGCGTCGATGATACATAGTCTGATCAGCGCTTCTTTACCCTCAATATTTAATTCACCTTGAACTCTCAAATCAAATAGATCCTGGACAACTTTTCTAATCTTCCTTCTTGCCCTTGAAACTTTAACTATGAATTTCTCAACAGTGGCATTATATTCAGCTTTATTCGATTCATCGAATGTTTCGGTTAACAAACTTGTAAATTCATCACGAATCGATTGTAATTGATTATTTTCTTCATATGGTTTGGCCAACTTCTGTACGGTAGCGTCATGAGAATCTCTCCTCTCTGATGGAGAAGATAATTCGCTTTGAATATTTCTCATACTATATAATGAAATTTCATCTTTGATCTTCTCTGGCATATATGCATAATCTAGATCTAATGTAATTAATGATGTACTTTTCTTTACTGCTTCAGCTAGTGCCTTAGAACTTGCTAGATCTAATGGAGTCCCGGTCATTGATAAGTGATGTAACGAGGTACATAATGGTAAAGTTTCTGCAATTGTAACGATCTCTGTTGATGTCAACCCATTGAAATCAAGATGTAATCTAGCCAATCCAACAAATGATGGTAAACAATCCAATAAAGTATGCATGCAAGCTGGGAAAATATTGGGGTTATTAGATAAATCTAAATATTTCATACTCTTTGAGAAACACAAAATACTTAACAATTTTAAGAATTCATTGGTGTCACTAGTAGCACCTTCTTCAACCTTCAAATTGGTATTATTCAACGAAATAAATTTAACTAAATTTTTATGTTTCATTGCATGAATCTTATCAAACATTGCATCTGAGAAAGGTTGTAATTTACCTCGTAGATCATTAAACCCAATATCTAAACCTGTGACTCTTGAATGAACGATCCATTTGGCTAAAATTTGACATTGTTCCATTGATAATTCATTATATGCTAAGCCTAATCTTGAAGATTTCATTGCACCTACTTCTATGAAATTTTTGAATTGACTCAATGACATCTTTGCGCCTGATAAGATCAATTCTTCAAGTCCACCTTTCACGGCAATGGCACCAGCTAGCAGATTCCAATTCATTTCAGATCTACTATCCTTATTGTAATCCATTCTATGTAAGGTACTTTTCAATGAAGACTTTGAAGGTTTCTGGACGTTAACCTTAATATGTGAAACCATGGTTAGATCAATGGAGACCAATGATTCACTATGTGAAATGAAATAACATAGAATTTTCCAACCTTCTTCATCCAATGGAGTATTACGTAATGATAATTTCTCGAAGTTTTTCTTACTTGATAAAGAACTCAAGATGATTCTTAACATGTCAACAGTTAAATGAACACCATCTAAGGAAAGACATAAGATTGGAGCAATTGATATAAAATCACTAAAGGACCAAACTTCAACCATTGATGGTCTTGGATTACGTAATTGTAGCAATGGGATAGGATCTGTGGAACCTGGAGTCAATTGTTTCAAAGTCGCTGGGATAGGTAAAATTTCTCTTAAATGGCAGCATCTAGTATATACTATATCCAATGGGATTCTTAGATCTCTTGGAGGGAATTCAGATTCATCTGTGGCGTCAGATCCAGCAGATTGTAATGATGTTGTTGAACTAGAAGTATTTAAATTAGTTTGAGATCTTCTACTAACCATTGGTTTATCAATTGTGAAATGAGATGCACTTTTACTAACACTAACTTCTTCTTCATGATTCGTTACTGTTCTTCTTAAGTCATTTGGTGTCTCCTTAGCTCTTGCCTCTGCCGCAGCTTCAGCAGCAGCTAATTCCATATTCCTTACATGTGTAGATTCATCCTCTTGTTCTTCCTCTGATTCCTCTTGTTCTGCTTCGTCAGCAGCAGCTTTCTTTGAATCGCCAGACAGTATATTATCAGGCACTTTCTCCTCCCGTTTCCTTAAATCAGCTTGTGTTGGAGTATCTGTGTTATCCTGATTAGTTGTTTCAGTCTCTGGTACCAATAATTTCAATTGCCCTGTACCACCAACAACGATCCCTGCAGTTGATTCTTGTAAGATTTTTCTTCTCTCCTGTGGTGTCAATCTGTGAATCACAACGGATCCATTTGGCTTAACCTCTACTTCTCCTTTTCTTGGATTTTTACTACATATCTGTTGTGGGGGATCATTGAAATATGTATTAGTTGCAAACGAGACATGTTTCAAAGGTTTCAAATCTTCTAGACCTGGCAAGACATTGAAATTAGTTGGATCGAATTTATGAGAATCATTTATGGATGATATTGTTGATATGGATCTATCTAAACTGCCGTCTGAAGTGGTACCCATCTGTGACGCTCCATGAGATGTTACTCTTCTTAAAAATGCACCGAATTTATTTGAACTTGATGCATTAGTAGTTTGATTGGGTATCGGTGTATGTGTCTCATCTGATGATGGTACAGCCATTCCGCCTGAAGTAGATTTATTATAGAATGCAGATGGCCATGTAGATACAGGAGGGTGTGGAGGGATAGGTCTTCCCCTTGCGTCATAGATTTTATTAGTTTTATTATCTTCTGACATTGTAAATGATGCCTTTGTTCTTGCATGTTGAATCTGTGGGGGTGGATTTTGTTTGAATGCACTTGTTGCAAAACCCTTTGCTTTATAATATTTTAAAAATTCTAGTAATCTTCTATTGTCTTCATCTAAATCAGTTGTACTATTATCATTAATTGAATCACATGCTGAGGAAAGTCCATCATCACTTGGTGATACAATATCATTAGGGTCAATTTCTTTGCTGTTTCTTCTTGAATGTGAATGAGAATGATGGTGTTGTGCCATTTCAGCTAAATCTGATTCTGTTCTAGCTCTAGTCAAGCTATAATCACTCTTGATACTCCCTCTTCTACTTAATGATTCAGTAAAATCTTTCTTTAGAGACGTATTAGAAGCGATTGAACCTCTTCTTACGGGTACCTGTTTCACTGGGGAAGAAGGTTGTTGGTGTTGCTGTACTGGAGGTTCTTTCTTTCTACTGAATAAAGATTTAAAGAAACCCATTTTCTTAGGAGGTTCCTGTTGTTGTTGTTGTTGTTTTGCCTTAGAGTAAGCTGTTTGTCCCGATATAGATTTTGTTCTTCTTAATTGATTATCTGTTGAATTAATACGATTACTACTATGAGGTCTAAAAACAGGATCCTCTGCAACTTGGTTACTATTATTATTATTATTTTTCTTATCACTAAAATTAGAAACTGCAACCGAATTTCTTCTTATATCATTATGATGATGTACATGTACAGGAGTATTATTAGTTGTATGTGTCACAGGATTACTTGCTTTATCCTCTTTGTCTTCTTCCTCTGCTTTCTTACATACTTCTATCCTATCCTTAGATCTAGCAAACCAATCCACGTCAATTGTTGGAACATGATGTTCTTTAAGTGTTTCATTAGTGGCCTCCCTTGGGTCCGACATTCGTATAAATCTATTTCCTTTTTGATTATTATTATTGTTCTTATGTTATTCTTCTTTCGGGTATATAAGCAGTAGTATATTACAAAAGTTATTGTTCTATTTCGTAAATATATATATATGAATATATATAAAATCAATTTTTGTAAATATATAAATATCTATATATTTTGTTGTCAATAACAATATAGTATATGCATATTCTCTTTTACCAAGAGACGAAACAAAGCAAACAAAACAAAAAGTCCAATTTTATCGTTCTTTCTTTTCTGCGCTGCGTATTTACTCTCGTGGTCTTCCCCCCCCTTTTTTTCTTCTTGTCTGTGCGCATGTGCCATACAATACGCACAGACAAGAACGATAATACAGCGATAGTTAATAGAAGAGAAGGGTCTGTTTTGTATTTTGATTTTGGGACGATGATGAGGATGGTGATGATTATGGTATATTGATAAGAGTTAGAGATAGTTTTTGTATATATGTATAAGGATGATGTATGTTTATATAAGTTTAGAAGATGTATGTACAACGTCATCGTTCTTACCTGAGTTTATATCGCTGTTGTTGTATATCTTACATAACACCTACTTAATGACATAACTGTTATGGGGCATATAGGACGTGGCGACATAATGAACACCTCTTGTAATTAAATAGATCGTATCCAATAGTATCTTATATATGTTTATATATTTGCATTCTGGTTATATAGTGCCCTTTTACACGTGGGGGCGGAGTGACTGTCGGTATCCCACCTTACAACAAATTTATACGTAGTATATGCAGCTACATATAAAATATCATTAATATTATAAAGTTTATTTATTCATTCATTGAATCAATCAATTAATAAAAAAATCAATAAGTGAATCAACTATCATCCTTCATGTTACATTTATTCTATCTCAGAACACTGTTTTTGCAAAAATTCATCGTCTTTTTCCGTTTTTGTTTCCCTACAGACCACCTCCGACAGATTTGACAACACTACCAGGAGGCATTCCGCGGAAACGTTCCAAATTTTATATTCTTCATTTGTCCGGAGACGGCTGTCCCATCTATGCACCCATGATTATCTATTCACACCTAGCGTCGTCATTTATTCCGTGGTGCCCGTGCAAGTATGAATGAATATATTTAGGGACATTTGGTTCGGTGCATGGGACATGTTTCCCATTCATTACGTATGGCATGGTTATGTACCTTCTCTGTTCCTATCTTCTTCTTTGAACTGAAAAATTATATGATTATTTGTTAGTATAGATAGATACATAGAGTAAATACGATAAATATAGGTAAGGTACCTGTTAAAGAGGAACGGGATTCACAGTGTTATTGCTACTCCAGTTATTTGTTTTGCTTTAACAAACTATTTAATATGTCAGAACTTAGTCAATTGATAATAAATAAATACAAGACAAGAGATCAATTAATTAATAAAGGAATATGGCAAAATGAGATATATCATACATCATCAAGTATCAATACAGTAGATAGATCATGGATATGGAAAATTCTATTATTACATTCAGATAATCAAAATGATACAGATAATAATAATAGTAATAATAATAATAATAATAATAATAATAATAATAATACAACTAATAAATATATTACATCTGATGATATTTTAATGAATTCTTTATATACTTTAGTCTCTGTACCATTACTTTCAGAGACACAATCACAATCAGAAGAGAGCCACCATGAACATAATAGTCACAAACTTAAAACAACATTATTCAATCCATTGAAGCATATTATGACAAATGATAAAAATAACAAACGGATAAGAAAATTGACACCAAATGAAACACATTCTCATCCTTTATTGATATCACCAGATAGTAATAGTGATGATCCCTCGATAGAGATTGGAATGAATATCAATGATACATTAGAAATTATTGATTTGGATCTATCTAGATTAATTATATCGCCAATATTTCAGGATCCCTTTGTACATGGCCTAATGAGGAAAATTTTATTCAATTATCTATTGATATCAAATAAGGATAATAATGCAGATGATATCTTGAAACAAACATATTATTATAGGCAAGGGTTTCATGAGATATTAGCTGTAATTTTCTTACAATTTTATCACAGAGATACAACTATCACCGAGGAACAAATTAAATTCATTTTATTCATTTTCATTAAATTGATGGATCCCTTACGATTAACATTTTATCAAGAATCACAATTATTAACGTGGCAACAATCTTATTTCATTAGAATCTTAAAATTGTGTGATTTGGATCTATATAAGATATTATATGGTGATACCTCTATGAATAATCATAATTTAATTTGGTTGATTCGTTGGACACGATTATTATTTCTTAGAGAATTACCAATGGAGGATTGTTTAGTTATATGGGATCATATCTTGACTTTTTCGTATTCTATGGACGTTATGGTTGCATGTTTAGTGATATCTATTCTTGTTGTTGTAAAGAAGGATTTGACTAAAATTGATAAAGATGAACAAATGGATAATGATGATATTATTGAATATTTACTTCAATTCGATAAAAGAGGTTCAAAATTAAATGTTTTACAAGTTTGTCAATTAAGTGGATTACTTTGTGAAGCTTGGGAATCTGGTCACTGGAAGGAGTTGAATAAAATTGTATTAAATCATATTCGTAATAATAATATTGATCCTAATCGGAAACGTCTTGAGGATAAATTACGTAAACGAGTACAAAAAATTATAGAATAAATAATTTGATTAAATAAGAAATTATGATCTTTGAATAATAAATACGATTTTTTGGTTTTTATATATATATTGATTGAATAAATAAGATTTAAGTTTGTTCTTTTTACAAATAAATAAGGGAAGTGCTACAGTAGTTTCTTTTTGTCTGTCTTAATAAGCTCTAACAGTTGGTGGAACTGAAGGGCATTCTTTTTCATCTAATGTATGAGAAATAACATTTCTATATTTCAAATTAACAGGAGAACCTGTTGTGGTTTGCCATGATAAAGTATGCTTCATCCAGTTCTTATCATCTCTTTCAGGGAAATCATCTCTTGCGTGAGCACCACGAGATTCCTTTCTTGCTGAAGCAGATACAGCAGTTTGGGAAGCACATGTTAATAAGTTTTGTAATTCTAAAGTTTCGATTAAATCAGAGTTCCAAATCATTGATTTATCTGTAACATGGACATCTTCAAATGTATGATCAACTTCTGTGATATTCTTGACACCGTCGTCTAAGGAACTTTGAGTTCTAAAGACAGAAACATCTTTTTGCATTGTCTTTTGCATATTTAATCTAATACTTGCCGTACTCTTACTACCATTACTATTTCTTAGTTTATCTAGATTAGCGATACTTTCTTTACCTAAGTTTGGTAAAGGTTTATGTGGTAAACCTGGTTGTAAAGAATCAGCCACAGTATGTGATACAGCACGACCAAAAACAACAAGATCTAATAATGAGTTGGCACCTAATCTATTAGCACCATGAACAGAGACAGATGCGGTTTCACCACATGCCATTAACCCTGGAATGACTTTATCCTCCCCTGTCTTTTCATCAATGGTTAATGCTTCACCGGTCCATTTAGTTGGAATACCACCCATATTGTAATGAACAGTTGGAATAATTGGAATAGGTTCCTTTGTAACGTCGACACCTGCGAAAATGGAAGCAGTCTCTGAGATACCTGGTAATCTTTCCTTTAGGACACCAGGTGGTAAATGACTTAATTGTAAATACATGTGATCCTTCTCTGAACCAACACCTCTACCTTCTTTAATTTCCATTGTAATTGCTCTTGAGACAACATCTCTACAAGCTAAATCTTTTGCGGTTGGTGCATAACGTTCCATGAATCTCTCACCTTCAGAATTGACTAAGAACCCACCTTCACCACGGGCACCTTCAGTGATTAAACAACCGGAACCATAGATACCAGATGGATGGAATTGAATGAATTCTAAATCTTGTAATGGGAAACCTGCACGGGAGACCATAGCCATACCATCACCGGTACAAGTATGTGCAGAAGTACAAGAGAAATAAGCTCTACCGTAACCACCTGTGGCCATAATGGTTCTATGAGATCTAAATCTATGAATAGTACCATCTTCCTGATTCAAAGCAATGACACCAACAACTTCCCCTTCTGGAGATTTCAATAGATCCAATGCAAAGAATTCAATGAAGAAATTACAGTCATGCTTTAATGCTTGACCATATAAAGTATGTAACATAGCATGACCTGTTCTATCTGCAACAGCACAGGTTCTATAAGCTTGACCACCTTTACCGAAATCCTTAGATTGACCACCAAATGCTCTTTGATAAATTCTACCTTCTTTATTTCTTGAGAAAGGCATACCGAAATGTTCCAATTCAATAATTGATTTAGGTGCTTCTCTAGTCATGTAATGAATAGAATCCTGATCACCTAACCAATCTGAACCTTTGACGGTATCATACATATGCCATTTCCAATTATCTGGATGCATATTACCCAATGCGGCATTGATACCACCTTGAGCAGCAACAGTATGTGATCTAGTTGGGAATAATTTAGAGATACAAGCAGTCTTATAACCTGCTTCAGCTAAACCAAAAGCTGCTCTTAAACCTGCACCACCGGCACCGACAACAACACAATCATATTCATGATCGATAATATTATATTTGTTTAATAATGGATCAGTTGAATCTGATGATGTTTTCCCATTAATATTTTTCCCTTGAATCTCTAATGCTCTAGAGGTAGAAGAAAAGGCTCTCTTGTATAATGATAGACTTGAATTAAGTCTAGTTGATTGTCTTATAGATAACATCGTTGAATAGGGAGGATGTAATATGTCTCTCTACTAATGATGTGTAATATTTTCTATTTTCTTATTATTATTACTTACAGTAAATGAGAGAATGAAAAAAAAATTCTTGTGAAGTAATAAGTAGTATCCGGTTTGTAGGTTATATATATTATAACTATAAATAATTAAATATCTTCCTTTCTTTATTCAATTGATGATTAATTGGATATATACAAATAGACAACCAATAAGAAAATTAGAGTATAACTCAAGGTAAATTAGATTAATACTTTATTCACTCTCTATGTCTCTTGCTGTTGTTGGTACTAAAAATGGTGTATAGTTTGATGGAAGGGTAGGGATAATAAATGATCTGACCAATCAGAGTGAGCGGAGAAAGTCTTACCTATACAAGTCATTATAACTCCGCAGAACAACAAAATTGAGAGACTTACTTATTGGTTAACTCCGAAAGTTCGGTAAACTGGAACGGAACAGAGAACACGGAGGCGGAACAAATGGGCAACTCCCAGACTTTGTCGTTTAATACGAGACAGAGGGAGTGCATAACATATTTATTTACTATTATATATACCCGTTGATAGTTATATTCAATTATTGCGTGTACCGTCTATCCGTCTTTCCGTCTTCGTGGGTTGTCTGCGAGAGGGGAGTGGAGAGCTATTCCATTGATCCGAAATAGAGGCAGGAAACAAAATATCGTGACACGACAGCGGCTAAATAGACTATAAAGAAAGCAATTTTATTGATGTATCACAACAACAGCCATATATATATATGTATCAGAAAGTAATACTTTTTATTGTGAACAGAGTTCCCCGCCGTTTATACATATATATATTTATAATTGTAATTCGTCGATGAGGTTATAGAATAAAAAAGTGTAGATTGATTGTGTAATTGAATCATTACAATGACACGGCTGCTCTTCTATTTTGAAAAGTGAGGATATCTGTATATAAATATATTTTATAAGCCTCTTCTTTACTCTTCTTTACAAGATTTTTGATACAAAGTAGGAAATAGATACATATAGCCGCTAAATCAGTTGGGCGTTATGAGTTATACTTACAAATGAGTACCTTAATTGTTACAGTGATCTTATTTATTTGTGTGTGTGTGTGTGTGTGTGTGATGCGTTACTATTTAGGGACAGTTATGACTGCTACATGATATTTTTTAATTTTGTAAGAATTTTAACTTTTTGGTAAAATACTATATATTATTGCATTTAGTACCGATCAGCCAGAGAAAATATCCTGTTTCCTAAATATTTCTTTCAGATTTACTCAATATCTAAACATATAACACAGTAGATTCGATTATATTTACGCCGACACCATGTAACTCACAATTTCCATACTTTATTAACCTTCCTAGTCTACGTAACTATCTTTTAATGTCAACTGCTTCATCTACTTTCTTTTTATACAACTATCGATCAGCTAGCAACGCGGCAGAAGGCAAAAAACTTCCATGAAAAATTATATATTAACTAATTCAATAAAACAAAGTACATTGATAAAAATACACTCATCAAAACTAAGAGTATATCTATTTAGCAAGACACCCCAATAAACCATTGCCAGAATGTCTATGAAATTACCTCAGGCACCGAACGCCGGCTTGTTTAAACAAGGTTACAGCAGTTATTCCAATGCAGATGGACAAATCAATAAATCCATCGCCGCCATTAGAGAGATCCATCAGATGTGTCTGACCTCGATGGGTCCATGCGGTAGAAACAAGATCATTGTTAATCATCTAGGTAAGACCGTCGTCACTAACGACGCCGCTACTATGTTAAGGGAGTTGGAAATTGTTCATCCTGCGGTTAAAGTCCTAGTGATGGCGACTGAACAGCAAAAGATCGATATGGGTGACGGTACTAATCTAGTAATGGTCCTAGCTGGTGAATTGTTGAACGTCTCTGAGAAATTGATTGCGTTAGGTTTATCTGCCGTCGAGATCATCCAGGGTTACAGAATGGCCATGAACTACACTCTGAAGGAATTGGATCAATTAGTCGTAGAGACCATCAGTGATAAGAACGACCAGACAGAACTGGCAAAAATCACCAAGGCAGTCATTGCCTCTAAGCAGTACGGTCACGAGGAGCTATTAAGTAAATTGGTTGCGGAAGCGGTGTCTCATGTCCTGCCTCAGAAGTCCAGTGCTCCATTGTCCACTTTTAATGTCGACTCAATCAGAGTCGTCAAGATCATGGGTGGCTCTTTGTCAAACTCCACAGTTATCAAGGGTATGGTCTTCAACCACGAACCAGAGGGCCACGTCAAGGCTCTAGAGGGTTCCAAGAAACATAAGGTTGCTGTGTTCACTTGTCCGTTAGACATTGCCGCTACAGAAACCAAGGGTACCGTACTGCTACATAACGCACAAGAGATGTTGGATTTCTCCAAGGGTGAGGAACAACAAATCGACAGCATGATGAAGGCCATTGCCGACATGGGTGTTGAGTGTGTTGTTGCAGGTGCAGGTGTCGGTGAATTAGCGTTACATTATTTGAACCGTTACGGTATCCTGGTGTTGAAGGTGCCAAGTAAATTTGAACTGAGAAGAATATGCCGTGTTTGTGGTGCTACACCGTTGGCCCGTTTAGGTGCCCCAACTCCAGAAGAGGCTGGTACTGTTGACATTGTGAAGACCATGGAAATCGGTGGTGACAGAGTTACAGTCTTCAAGCAAGAGGAAGATGAGGTAAGTAGAACCGCTACTATTATTTTAAGAGGTGCCACACAGAACCATTTGGACGATATTGAGCGTGCCATCGATGACGGTGTATCTGCGATCAAGGGTTTGATGAAACCGGACGGTGGTAAGTTGTTACCAGGTGCCGGTGCGACCGAAATTGAACTGGTCTCCAGAATCACAAAGTTCGGTGAAAAGACTCCGGGTCTGTTACAGCTGGCTATCAAGCAATTTGCACTTGCATTTGAAATCATTCCTCGTACTCTGGCTGAAACCTCAGGTCAAGATGTCAATGAGGTTCTGCCAAACTTGTACGCTGCACATAACGACGACTCAGAGACTGGTTTATATAAGGGTATCGATATAGACGGCGAAAGTGCCGACGGGTTGAAGGACATCAGAGAAGACAGCATATATGACATGCTCGAAATGAAGAAATTTGCAGTCAACGTTGCTACTGAGGCCGCATGCACTGTACTGTCTGTTGATCAAATCATTATGGCCAAGAAGGCAGGTGGTCCAGTTGCTCCACCAAGGGGACCAAAACCAGGTAACTGGGATCACGATGATTAGGTCACGTTCTAAGTAATAACCGATATAATAACCACACATATATAATAGTAATAACAATAATGATGCATTATCCATTTTGTCTTAAGGGATTTGTTCTGATCTTGGGTTGTGTATGTCCACGGACTAGCTGAGGTGAGCTCATTTCATCTCATCTCATCGCGGTACTGAAAATTTTAACTGAAAAATTTTATGTACATAGTGAAGCAAGGTTTATATATATAAACATATAGAGCGAAGGACTCTCGATGAGATATTGCATCTGTACAGACCAATTATCACAATAGACGTATAGGCAAGTTACAAAATATGGCACCAAAGGCAAGAGGTAGAAAGCTACTAAAGAAGGAGAAAAGAGACGAGTTTGCTCCAGTGGAAGAGCACCGTGAGGAATTACCGCAACAGGAACAGAATGAAGGCGGCTCATCGAATCAGCAGATGTTCTATGGTGTTCTGGACAGGGATGAACTAGAATACTTTAAACAGGCTGAGGCTACTCTAGGTATGGATGCGTTTGAATCGCGTGAAGAGAAGGTGCAATTTGTCACCAGTGTCATCGAGGAAGCACGTGGTAAGGAACTAAAGCTTGTCACGTCCCAAATTTGTTCCAAACTAGTTGAGAGATTGATCCTGGACTGTGACGATACGCAGTTGAAGGGACTGTTCAAGGCTTTCAATGGCCACTTCTATGGTATGGCTTGCCACAAGTATGCGTCCCATGTGCTGGAGACCTTGCTGGTCAGATCTGCGGCGCTAGTAGAAAAGGAGTTATTGACACCCAGTTTCTCTGAGGAAGGTGGTGCAATAGAAGATGGTGAAACTTATGGCTCGATGGAAAACATGTTCTTGTTTATGCTGAACGAGCTGAAACCACATGCCAAGGCACTGATGTCGGATCAGTACGGTTCTCACACATTGAGACTGATTATTTTGATCCTGTCTTCCAAGGTCCTGCCAAGCAGTACACAGAACAACTCCAACTTACGTTCCAAGAAATCCAAGATTGCACGTAAGATGATCGATATCAAGGATAACGATGAGTTCAACAAGACGTACCAAACGCCAGAATCATTCAAACTAGAGTTACGTGAACTGGTCTCTGGACTATACAAGTCGTTCACCGGGGACGTCGCTTCAAAAGCAGACATCAGCGCAAGTGTCATTACCAAGTTCAGGGAATTATGTGTTGACAAAGTTGCATCTCCTGTTATTCAATTGGTTATCCAAGTGGAAGGTATCTTTGACAGAGATCGTTCGTTCTGGAGACTGATCTTCAACACCAATGATGAAAAGGATGCGAAGGAGGAGTCATTTGTGGAGTATTTGCTTTCAGATGCGGTTGGGTCTCATTTCCTGCAAAATGTTATTGGCTACGGTAGACAGAAGTATGTTGAGAGATTGTACAGACTATACATGAGAGACCGTGTAGTTAAGCTGGCCAAGAGGGATACCACTGGTGCATTTGTGGTGCAGTCATTATTGCTGCACTTGAAGAGCAGGGAGGTCAAGCAAATACTGGACGATGTTGTGCCAGAGCTGAGTGTTTTGCTGAACTCGAACATCGACTTTGGTACAGCTATTATCTATGCCAGTAATGGTCAGGACAATTATTTGAGAGACGATATTATTGGACAACTGCTAAAGAAGTACTACCCTGCAAAACAAGAGGACAAGAACATTCTGGAGAGTTGCTTGTTGTTGAGTTCGTCCACCTTAGGTAACACTAGGGATGACTGGCCAACGGCAGAGGAAAGAAGGCGTTCGATTTTCTTGGAACAACTGATTGCATATGACCAAAAGTTTTTGGATGTGACAATTGAGAGTATGTTGGTTTTACCGGAAGAGAGACTGTTACAAATGTGTTACCACGGTGTGTTCTCTCATGTTATCGAGAGTGTCCTAGACCCAAAGCGTGTTGAGATCATTCAACGTAGACGTCTGCTTAACGTTCTGTGTAAGGATATAGTGAACATGGCGTGTAATGCATACGGTTCACATGTTATGGATAAGTTATGGAACTTCACTGCCAAACTGATGTTGTACAAGGAGAGAATTGCTGGCGCACTGGTTAACGAGTCAGAGAAGGTCAAGAACAGTACATATGGTAGACAAGTGTGGAAGAACTGGCAACTAGAGAAGTATGTGCGTAAAAGATGGGACTGGAAAGGTTTAGTTAAGGATCAAGAACGTGAGTTGTTCCCACCTGTAGTTGAACCGGCTGCTACTACTACCAATACAGCTAACGGTAGATTTGGCCAGAATGACAGAAACGAAGCCCGTGAAATGCATAACAGGAAACACGGTAGGGATTCGTCTCGTAACTATAATGATAGGTCCAGAAAGAGGCACAGAGGAGACTAACGGCATTAAAACATAAAACCCACATAACCATAGCTTTTGTGTAAAATAGAAAACATATACATGTATAACTTCTTAGGTAGTAAACAAAACAGCATAATTCATTTAGAGGGACCCCCCCCTCCACCAGCACCCCACTCTTTGACAAGTTGAAACACAAAGTGCTGCTAGAAGCAATATTAGACTTGAGTCTTCTGCTGATGGAAGTTATTTTTGCTGAAATTACAGTAGCCCCCCTAAGGGCAGCGTAAATCAGTTTTCACACAATATTTTTATATAATCAAAGGACCCTTTTCAGGAAGAGTCAGCAAAAAGCAATTTCCCTGCCGACTGAGACGGCGCTGCAGAGCGGTTATTTCTGACGCCTCTGTAGATCCCTTTAATTTTTGGGATCCGTCTGCCCACGGCATTTTTACTGCGTTTGCACATTTCGTGATGCTCAATTGAACAATAGCAATGTCAGCGAAAAGAACTTAATCATGTTTACAGCAGCAAATAATAAGACAAGGGATTGAGGGTGTTGTTCTGCAGCTTGGCGATGATTATCAATCTTTGGATAGATAAGACAAACGGAAACATATAAAAGGGGAGGGTATCGGTAGTATATTTGATTATAGTTTCATTGACTGTTTCTCTCTTGTCACACCCAGATCAATATCAATTAAACAAACAAATTAAATCAATCAAAATTATGTGTTCCTCAAACTCAAATAATCAAACTACTCAATCCGGCTGTTGTGGCAAACAAGCTACTCAACCAGTCAGCAACAACGGTAACTGCGGTTGCGGTCAAGCTACTAGATGCTGTATCACTGTTGAAAAACGTGACAATGGTAAATGTTGTGTCACTATCAAGTGTACCTGTGATGACTGTTCCACTTGTTGTGTCGGCGGCAAGTGCTCCAATGGAGGTAAGTGCTGCGTTGTCACCAGCTGCTCCTGTGACGACTCTTCCAGTCGTTGCGCTGATGGGAAGTGTTCTGCTAAGGCTGCTGGCTGTTGTGAAATCACCAAAAACTGTCCATCTGCTAAATGTACTTGTGATAACTGCGCTACCTGTTGTGTTGATGGCAAGTGTTCCAATGGCGGTCAGTGTTGTGTCACCGCTAAATGTGCTTGTGATGACTGTGCTACCTGTTGTGTTGATGGCAAGTGTTCCAATGGCGGTAAGTGTTGTGGTTCATCCTCTTCCTGCTGTGCCGTTGTAAAGAACTGTCCATCTGCTAAATGTGCTTGTGATGACTGTGCTACCTGTTGCGCTGATGGCAAGTGTTCCAATGGCGGTAAGTGTTGCGTTACTTCTCAATGTACCTGCTCTGATTGCTCTGAATGTTGCGTCAACGGTAAGTGTTGTGGTACCTCACCTACTTGTACCTGTGATGAATGCTGCAAATGCTGTGGTGTCAGCAATTAGATTATAAGTATGCTACATTTCCTTATAATATGTTATTTCCTTATAATATTTTATTTCCTGAAAATTTTCACCATGGTGTCTTCAAATAAGATCGCACTATAATTATTTCATATATTGAAGTATATGACTCTACTAGTTAATCTAAATTGAAAAGATGACAGTCACTTTTATCTGATACATACATATATATATTTCACCTTTTTTTTTAAAGTTATATATAGCCTCAAAGAATAGGATTTTTATATTAAATATTATTTAAAGCTTTTCTAGCTGAACTTTTACGCATTTATAAAATATCATATCAAGGGAAAAACTTGAGAAAAAGATTTTCTTTTTCATTTTGCTCACCATTCATATACACCTCTTCTTGTTGGTAAACCTAAATATCTAGCAACTTCATTAAATATGTCATCAATTTGATCAGGGGAATAATTTTTAATTTGGTCTCTTAAATCTTCATCTTTAGTATCTGTAATCTTCATTGTTTCTAATTTTCCTTCTAAGTATTGTTCATATTTTTCATGTTCTTTCCCACTTAACGGAACCCTTTCATAGAATTTTGCCAATCTAAACAACTCAATATCTGTCAAATTTTCAAATTCTTGAACTGTCTTAGGGAACCATGAATCTTTAACAGTAGGTACGTCACCATCGGCATTCAATAAAGGTGCGATCGCATCAGCAGATTGGACTTTCCCTGCATTAGCCATTCTCCTTATAGACCTTTCCTCGATATTATTCAACTCCCCTTGTAATTCTGCAACTAATTGAACTAAATCTTCATTTGTTGCGACATCTCCAGAATCTAAGCCACCCTTATTTGTATTTGGATAACGAGTTAAATCTGATTTGGTCCTTTCAATTTGCATCTCCAACATATTTTTACCAGTCTTACCAATTAATAAATTTTGTTTTTGAACGATTGTTTCCAATGCATCAATTCTCTTTTGCAATGCAATTATATCCTTTGATGCCATTTTGAGTTGTAAATGTGAATGTGTCTTGGTTATTTTATATATATATGAGTGGGTAGTGATTATAAGTATCCTTCTATATCTCTATTTATATTATACTAATTTCAAATAGTTGAAATCCTTTTTCAGCATTTGATAAGTGTGGCTAAGCTGTATACTATTTCAAAATTTGCACTGGTACCCCTTGTTCAATCACAAATGTTTCTGTTTTCCTTCGCAGCTTTAAGATTTATTATTGCTGCGGATTCCCACAAAGCGTGTGGATGTACCTATTACTTGTATAGTGGAGATCTGTAATAACAAGAACAATAATAAGATAATTAGATGTAACTTATAACAGGATTCAGTAAATCAGGATATTTACAAAATGGGGTGTCGATTGTGATATATCGTATATATTTATAAGTAATATATATGTGTATGCATTATTGTAATTATGTATTTGAAATGTAATAATTACAGATGGATTAAATCCAGGATTTGTTCAGAATTTTAGACTGCTTAATGAGTTTGTGACCTTTTGAACATCTTGTTGCTGTTTCCTTTCACGGTTTCTTCTTTGTGACAATTTACCTTTACTTACAGCATCTGCTGCATCCTTGTATTTTTGTACATCTTGGTTCTTTTTAACAATCTTACGACCACCGGACTCTAATTCATAGTTATCTAGGAAGTCATCGACTAGGGACTCGAAATCAGAACGTTCTTTGGACATATCAAATGGTTGGAAAGTTTCTTCTTCATCTTCCGCTTGCTCCTCCTCATAATTGTCATAACCGTTTATTATACTATCGTACTGATCGTCTAATACTGTCATTGTTTCAGTACGTGCTATCGCACTTGAACTCATAGAAAATCCAGATATATCAGACATCGCACCCTTCTTTTGACGACTCCTTCTCTTTTTACTACCTTTAACTGGTTTACTCTTAAATGTTGGTAAATCACCAACTATATCATCTTCTTCTTCATCTATATCTGACATATTACCAATATCTTGTCCTTCCTCATCACCTTCAAGGAAATCGTTGTCAGAATCATTCTCACTATCCCAATCATTCTTCTTTGCTCTTTGGAATCTTCTAACATCAGCTTGGTAATCGATATCTTGTAAATCTTCTAGATTCTCAACATTATCAAATTGTTCCATTTCCTTCATATAATGTTCATCCTCATAATTTTCTAACTCGGCACCATCCCATTCATCAAACTGATCCTCAAAATCTTCTTCACCTTCGACTTCACCACCTGCCAGAAGTTCTGCAAAGACATCGTCTTCGTCATCATCTACGTACTCAACATTTATATTATCTTTTATTATACTTTTCTTCGGTTTCTCCTGAGTATCCTTCTTCTTTGGTTGAACAACAATATCCTCATTGACAACATATGCTTCGTCTTCTAGTGCTTCTAATACTTCTCTTAAAGCAGGGTTCATTTCTGGTCTGAAACCTGCAATATCATCCGTGACATTTTGTTGATGTGCCAAATATTCAGGTTTAGCCATACCACCTTGGAATACCCTTTGCACAGGCTTGCTATCAACATCCTTATATTCAGGTTCCACAAACATATCCTCAATATTTTTCTTCTTTGAAGACTTTGATTCTACAGGCTTCTTAGATGGGATGAATACAGAATCGGGATTCTGACCCATGGGTCTCAAATGTTGCATATAATCATATTTGGAATCATCATATTTGATACCATACATAGCAGCATCACCAATTGTCTCATCGTGCATTTCTGGATCATACAGATCGTCAGTAGTCAAATCAGGGATTTCTTCATCATGTGGTTCATCGGCCCTTTCGAAACCTTTAGCTACTTTAACTCTTGCATTTGGATTCTTAATTGGAACGAAGACGTGAGCTGAGGCACCTTCATCGTAGTAATGTGGATCATCGTGCGGTCTATGCACAATAGCATATTTTTGAGAATTCTGTTTGGTAAACTTCTTAGACATTGTGTTTGCAGTGAATTTTGCTCGTGATACTATTATATTATTTGTAAACTGATATTGTTGACTAGAGAAACTCTTAATTTCATCATTTCTTCAACTATAATAAATGTTTTAATGTTGATGCTCATCGCAAAACTCATCGCTTGAAATTTTCAAAAAATTTTCAGTCACCAAAGACGACGCACAAAACGGTTCGACTCTATAATAAAATTCATGTAAAGCAAACATCAACAACTACAAATAAAGAGGTTGAATCAACAGAGACACCCCAGAGAAAAAGGTTAATACAATTGGTTGTTTGAGGTGACCTTCATAAATATACATCGATTACTGTTTGTTTCGATCCACAAAGTTTGAGAACAGCGCCCAAATTACAATGTTCATTTTAAGTAAAATTTCCGATCTGATAAGGATTCCTCCAGATGAATTCAAAAGAGATACAATATCCGCAATTACTCATCAATTGAATAGAAATTACGCAAATAAAATTGTCCCACGTATTGGTCTCTGCATAACGATATACGACATTCTTGAGGTCGATGATGGTCAGCTGAAACCAGGTGATGGTTCAGCTTATATCAATGTCACATTCCGCGCAATGATCTTCAAACCTTTTGTTGGTGAAATATTAACTGGGTGGATTACTAAATGCACCGCTGATGGTATTAAGGTCTCAATGCTTGGCTTGTTCGATGATATTTTTATCCCACATAAAATGATGTTTGAGGGTTGTCGTTTTCTGCCTGAGGATTCTGCTTGGGTATGGCCAATGGATGAAGAGACAAAACTTTACTTTGATGTTAATGAAATGATTAGATTTAGAGTTGAACAAGAAGTTTTTGTGGAAGTAAAACCTAAATCACCAAAGGAGAAAGAAGCTGAAGAAGAAGCTGAAATGAAGAGACAACAAGCATTATTGGAAGGCAAAGAGGATTCCACTATACCAGAAACTACAGTAGAGAAGCACCCGCCCTATGCTATATTGGGTAGTTGTCAAACAGATGGTATGGGCCTTGTCAGTTGGTGGGAATGATTAGATTGGTCATTGAAAAATGCCACACACTAACAATAACTATTACCAGGAGAATCGTTATTTTATTTCTCCAATTTACACTGTCATATTAAATAATTATAACTATATAAATCTGCTGAAAATCCTAGGATTTAACGTCAGATAACAATGCATATACAAACATTTCAAAAAAATGCTAAACTATTTCGAAATATATTCCTTGAATAAATAAACAGATTAAAATATTCTGTAAAGGTGTGGTCTATATATTTGATAGATGATCTTATCAAGTTTCATTTACGTTCGATTGTAAATTTCGATGGCTATTGTAGTTCGCCATAATAAGTTAATGTTTTCATATAGCGTCAACAGAAACACTGAAAAATATTTATATACGTGGAAGCTATATGAAAGGTAACCTCATTCAACTGCCAACTAATACAGCAAATAACAAGAGGAAATTACTCATAAATAGGAGAACTTAGTGCTCTGTCATATTATACATCCACGTAATTGTTCTCTTGATACACAATTGCATATAATGTCTGTTAACGTTGCTGATTTCGATGAATTCTTGACAGAGGACTTCAACGAGGTCAAATTCGCCAATGATTTATTGATTTCAACCAATAATGGACCAGATACTACCACTCTAGATATAGACACACCCGTAAAGAAGGTAAATTATGATATCACAGAGATTGAATCTCGTATTGATTCGTTAATTAATGCAAATCCAACAACTATGGTGAATCAAATATATAAAGAGAAATCAATAGATGATACAATCCACAACGGTTTAAAGACAAGTTTACAGTATTTGGATATCTCATATCAAAGATTAAAAGATGATGTATTGACACCATATACACGAGCACAAAAATTACAATCAATACTAAGTAAGATCCACCAAACTTCCAATATTTTAAGAGATGCATTAATATATATACATTTAGCAACAAAAATTCAGGAACTTATGGACGAAGAACAAAAGCTTTCATTGGAAAAGGTATCACAAGTAACCATATTATATTCCCAATTACAAATGGCTGTACAGGAGAATGTGAATTTGAAATCATTACAAGTCATCAAAACTTTGGAAATTCAAATCGGAAGAGACTATAGAAAGAAATTACTCGACTATCTGGTATTATCATTAACAAAGGAATGTCTAAATGTATTTAAGATTCAAAACAACAAGGATACAATAAAGACTCTAGCAAAGAATTTATTTATACTATCACCTACAGAGTTCTGTAATACTATTGATAAGATCATTCTATCCCATGTTTCTACAAATTCTCACATATTAGCAAAGACAATTAATTCAGTGAAGACATTCCCTAATTCATTTGATGAAATTGCAACAAAGGGGCGTTCTATGTATATACTAGAAAGGATATTAGGTGATGTTAAAGTTAAAAACAATTCCAATCTATTAGCTGAGTACTCTTCACAAGGTAGATTCCAAGGTATGGGCGTACGAGATTTATTCTGGTCAAGAATTGCAACAAACTTCAAGAAGGAAATCGATATCTCATTTAAGAGAGGTGGACCGGTTGGTAAATCACTACAAAAGAACCAAAATATTTTGAGGGATTCTATTACTAAATCTATGAGTAAAAGTAGTGATAGAAACGATTATCAAAGATATGCTGATATGATGATGAAATCATTAACTATACTCTCTTCTGAGGATAGAGCTTAAACGCAATGTAATTAATGTATAAAAATCTATTAGAATTTAAATACGTATGCTAATATATCTGTATATGACAAATTTTGAGATTAATTCCAAGTCACCATTTGGAAAAATGTATGATACTGCAAGATTGTTAATTGCATTTATGCAGTAATAGGTTGATCTGCTGCACCTGCATGTAGCAATGGATTAAGTTTTTCTTTCTTTTTATTCTTTTTACCACCTCTTTTACGAAATTTCTTCTTTAGATCTTTCCTTTGGTCTTCTCTTTGCTGAATATGTAATTTAGCCTCCCTTCTAGCTAATCTTTGCTTCTTACCTGGTTTCCTCCTGTTTAATATTTTTTCTTTATTTAGTTCCTTGTTTATCGTAGAGTTGTGTTTCCATAGATCAAGTATAGGTTCCTTGTATCTTTTATATGGTGATTTACCTAATTGCATTATTTGATCATATGTTATACAAGCATCCTTGAACTGTTTTTTTTGAGTATCGGTATATGATGCAAAATAGTAATTCTTGGGTCTTTCTCGTATTATTTCAATTTCTTCTTCTTCTGGTTCATCAAGATTGACTTTAGTCAATTCTTCAGTTGCAAATAATGGGAAGAATTCAAACACTTCCTCTTCTGGCTTCTCACTTACGGCTCCATTCTCTGTAGTATCGTTTGATTCCTCCTGAGTCACGTTATTCACTTCAACGAATTCAAATTCCGGGACAATCGTTTCAACTGGTTCACTGTCTGAACTGTTATTCTTCTCGTCAAATATGTCCGCTCTTGAAGCTATTTTCTGTTCCATGATATTGCTTAACTATATATAGATAAGTAGTCAACGGTTAACCTGTGCTGCCCTATGAAGGTTGTTTTCCTTCCCAATGATAATCTTTAGCTTGCTCATCTGAAATATTGACGGAAAATTTTCTATGTAAGTCATCGCTTCCACTAAAGAGCGTAGATAAATAAATAAACGGCAGATTCAAATCCGAGTAAACTTCACAAGTTTCTCTCACTTCTCTTCTCTTTTTATGGAGTTAAAAATATTCTTGAAATATATAAACATATCTACAAAATAATGTATATATTGATGTATGTAATGATGTTATTCTCTGGTAGTATACATATTTCCTACTCAAAGAGAACATGTAACGAGTAAAGGAAAAATAGATTATTCATGAAATGAATCAGCGTGTCTATTTGTTCAATTTAGATTTCATGGCTTGTAAGTAATCACGGTAACCTTCACCAATTTGACTCTTGTCTTCAACCAAGTTACTTAATGCCCACATTCTCAATGATCTTAAAGCTTGAGCATTTGGATTTTGAGCTTCATTGACAGTTGGACCATAAACAATGTATAATACTTGATAAGTAACAACGTCATCATGTTGTCTAATTTTGTTGATGATGTTCCTTACCTTTTCATTGAATTCAGAACCATCGACGATAGGTAGTTCACTCTTACCGGTTGGGATCTCAAATAAGTTAGTTTTACCGAAAACATCAGAGATCAACTCTGGGATAGCTTCACCACCGATCCACAAGAATAATTCAGTACCATTATCTATCAAATATAGACCGTATTTAGTCAATGAGATGATTGTATCGTTAATTGGTTCAGGAAGAACAATGGAACCGTCTTCACCTGGTAGACCTGCATCGTCTGGCATCTCATGTAATGCGTAAATAGTTGGATATATAGCTTTAATCAAATATTTCAATGGAGCAGATTCCAAATAATTCAAAGCACTAGCTCTGTGATCACTTGAAAGAACAGATGGCATTAATGCTGGATGTTTCTTTAAAGAATTCATCAATAATGGGAACATTCTTAAATTAGCACATAATTGTAATGGAATACCACCTGGTGTATTTGAACTGATGGTTTCCTTTCTATAAGCATTCAGAATATCAAGAACATTTTTGTTGATCAATTCTCTAGCGTCTTCGATACTGTTGTTCATAGCCTTGGAGACAGCCTTTTGAGTGTAGAAATCGGTCATTGCTAATTGATCAGCGGAGGCGAATACTTCCTTGATATTTTCAGTAGTTGGAATAGCCATTGTAATGACTCTAATTCTACGTTGTGAATTGTTTGATGTTAGTAGTGCAGCGACTTGAACATAACAATATGGCATAACCAAATTATCATCCATGGTCATTTCAAATACATAGGATTGATCTCTTGGGACAGTGGATAAAGCCAATAAATCAGATTGTCTGTTGAAAAAATGACCATAAAAGGAATGCATTCTTAGACCACCTGAACCACGAGCTCTTAAGACAGCTTCTGTCGAGGTATCCATGGATAGATGTTTTGAGAATTCAGTAGAGAATTTAGTAACATCTAGCATATCCCCTGCTGTGAAACCTGGGTACATATGAGTTTGACCACCAGTGTAACGAGACAAATTAGATAAGGATGCAAAATCAATGTAACTTGAAGAAGCTAAGAAAAGATCGATACCAATTTGAGCTTTGTTACAATCGATTGTAAAACTCTTGTAGAAACCATCTTGACAAGATAATAGTTGTGATGTTTCCTTTGGAGTGTTTGAGACACCCTTTTCATTTCTTGGTTGTAATTTACCAATACCGTGGTTTGGTAAAGTTGCGGAAATGACAATAATTTTACCACCAGTGGAACGCATCATTTGGAAAGCAGATTTCAAAGCTGGACCTAAAGCAAATTTACTCATAATGTTACCTTCAAAGATTTGTGGGATTTGACCTAATAATTTTTCAATATTTTGTCTTGCGTCCTTTAAGGAGGTAATTAAATTATCAGGTCTTGGATTGAATGGTTCATCGATATCGCAAACATCTAACATTTGAATATTCTCTGGTTCGTTATCTTCTGGAATGGCAAAGTAATGTAGTGCATTATCAACACACATGATAGAGATTTTAGTTCTTTCATCATGGTTTGGTAAGTCATCTAAGGAATCTAATAAAGTTCTAACAGACGTTGATAATAAACCATTTTTTTGTGCAGCTTGAGAAACGTCTAAGATGAAAACATAAACAGTTGGAGCAGGTTGTCTAACAGTATATTCCTTTGGAGCCAAATATTCCATGACACCGCATCTTAATGTATCTCTATCGTAACGATTTATTTGATTATTCATAGCGTCTCTATCAAGTGCAGCTGGAACATCATTGGCTAATCTACAAAAATTACATCTCCATTTATTACCACCGTTTAAGAAAGAAACAAAGGGATTGATATAGATACGACAACGACGACATCTGACAATTAACATACTTGAATCTAGTGGAGGTGGACAATTATCGTCATGTAGATGTTGATATGGTCTAATGACTAAACCTAATGGTAATTTAGTCTTTTTCAATAAGGAGTTGTTCTTTGGCATAGCATTTAAAGTACATCTAATGAAATCGGATGAAGCATTAGCTTCTTCAGAAGGAACTAACATTTTTTCGGCTGGAATTTGTAAAGGAGGAGGAGGTAAGGATAAATCAGAGATAGGAGGAGGCAATTCACTTAGTAGATCAATTGCATATAGTTCGTTGTGTTGTCTTACAACTTTATCTGGATTTAGAGCCTCTTGTGGTTGACCAAATCCTTGTTGTTGTGGATAACCTTGCTGTGGATAACCTTGTTGTGGATAACCTTGTTGTGGATAACCTTGTTGCTGAAGTTGTTGTTGTTGTGGAGGATACATAACATTTGGTTGTTGTTGTTGTGGGATGGGTTGAGATGGTATACCCATGTTCATATTGTTCATAGCTTGAGTAGTCTGATCCAATTGTTCATTGAATTGTTGTTGTTGTTGCGGTGGTATACCAGTGTTATAGATCTGGTTGTTAGCCCCCATTCCTTGCATACCTGGAGCAGATTGCATTGGATCCGCTTGGAACTGTTGTTCTGGATAGACACGCTTCTGGTGTTTGTGAGACATATTACAGGACTGTTATTAAATCAAATCAAATCGAATCAAACTAAGTCAAATTGTAAATTGTAGGGTATTAAATTGATATCCTTGTAAACCCTATTGTACTGACTTCAAAACACGGATCCGTTTTTATAGTTCTATCAATTGAACCACGAAATGAAAAGTTTAAATGAATGCTATCGGAGTTTTGTATAAAACCGTTACATAAGAAGCACAAGTAGATCAGTCTCTGTTGTTATTAAGTGTTTACTTGCTCCAGTTGTTGTTGTTGTCGTCGTCGTTGTTTGTTTGTTGAAAGTGTAAAACGAACTTTCTGGACACGTCCAACAAACTGAAAATGAATGAATGAAAGAGGAAGAGAGAGAGACGAAAACTGCGAAATTTTGAAAATTCGCCGGCGTTGTTCAAAAGATATTACCCTGAAATTACTACTATTACCACAACCCTAGCATGACCTAACTCCAGAGATATTGCCTACAAAGACACACATATAAATATCTATATATAAATATACAGTATGGTATATATATATATACAGTATAGTATATATATATACAGTATAGTATATATATATATATAATATAGATATATATAATATAGTATAGTATATAGATATATATAATATAGATATATATAATATAGTATAGTATATAGCACAATACAATATAACGAAGTGTGTCCCTGACCGTTTTCTGTTACCGTTTGCGCGTATGTATGTACGTACGTAGGTATATACAGTGATGAGAGGATATTGCCCCATCTTTATGAGAAGATACATTCATTGAATATATATGTACATGTATATGTATATTGCGTAGTATTTTTATAGCGATATGAATGTAGTATCTGAACTATATAATATATTATAGTCTAGTATAGTATAAACAGTCCTGTATTCATATTCATATTCATATTCATATTCATATACCTGGGGCCCTTTTTTGGTCAATCTACCGTAATACACGCATATATATATCCAAGATAATGTCAAAGAAGTCTAAACGTCATCATCAGCATAGCCATAGCTCACAACAACAACAATTGCAACAATTGCAACAGCAACCACAGAGAATAAATCGGTCCTCGTCGTCGTCTTCTCAATTACTCTCTCATGATGATTTCTATTCAGATTGTTATTCAACTTTCTCTCAAATAACAACGTCAACTATCAATGATATTGATCATTTACCTTATGTAATAAATTTAAGAACTGTAACAATTATAATAGGTGCAACAATAGGCGGTCTCTTATTTGGTTATGATACAGGTGTAATATCAGGTGTATTATTATATTTAAAACCATCAGATTTACAAAGATTACAAATTACAGATTTACAAAAAGAATTTATTACTTCAAGTACAAGTATTGGTTCATTTTTAGGTTCATTAATTTCATTTAAATTGGCAGATTATTATGGTCGTAGAATCACTTTAGCAATATGTTGCGCAATTTTCATATTAGCATCGATATTAATGTCAATGGCTCATACTTTGTCAATATTAATCATGGGTAGATTGATTGTAGGTTTAGCAATTGGCACTGCAGCTCAATGTATACCAATATATTTAAGTGAAATTTCACCTGCAAGAATACGAGGTTTCATGTTAACTTTAAATTCAATTGCAATTACAGGTGGTCAATTATTATCTTATATCATTTCTTACTATTTAAAGGATACTTTACATTCATGGAGATATTTATTCGGTATAGCTGCTTTACCTGCTTTATTATTCATATTGATATTGGATTTTATACCAGAATCTCCGAGATGGTTAGCTTATACTCATCAATATGCAGAAGCACAAAATTCTTTAAGAATGTTATATCCAAATGCAAATTCCTTACAAATTAATTTAAAATTAAGAAAATTAATAATGACTATTAATAAATTACAAAAATATGAAACTTCAAATGTTACAAATGACAATATTTTATCAGCAACAACAAACGCACATATTTTATTAGAAAATACTTCACCTGCAACTATTATACAACAACAAAATATCAATCGTAATACAAGAAGAAATAATAATACGATCCAACTGGATACCAAAAGGAGGAAAATGGAACCCAAAACCAAAAGAGCTTTAATAATCGGTTGTATACTGATGTTTTTCCAACAAGTTTCAGGTTTTAATGCATTCATGTATTATTCTCCTATAATCTTCTCGAAACTAGATACTAATAATCCTTTGATTCCTGCAATGCTCATAGCTGCAACAAATTTCATCTTCACGTTCGTAGCGTTATCCCTAGTGGATACTTTAGGAAGAAGAGCAATTTTATTATATACCATTTGGATAATGATCTTAGGGTTATTATTAGCAAGTATTGGATTCGATCATAATAATATCAATTTATTATTGGGATCATTAATCATGTATGTTGCAGGTTACGCATCCGCTTTAGGTACTGTACCTTGGAGTTCAGTAGAATTCTTACCATTAAATCAAAGATCATTCGGTGCTTCATGTATCTCATGTACAAATTGGTTAACTAATACAATAGTATCATTAACATATTTATCAATAATGAATACCATAGGTAATGAAAATACAATGATTTGTTTCGCATTTTTTATGCTTTTAGCTTGGGGTTTTGTATTTATTTGGTACCCTGAAGTTAAAGGCTTATCATTAGAAGAAATAGGTGAAGTTTTCGCTAATGGGATTGACGTTCACTACATTTATAGAAATTATTATTAACAAAAAGGTATATACACATATAGTATTATATAAATGCTTCTGAAATCTTTCCAGATAATGATTTTGTAATTTTTTTATTACCAGGTGCATCACCTAATTTCTGAAACATTAACATCTTAGCCTCCAATTCACTAGAGCAATTTCTATATGCTGTAAGAATATGATTCAATGTAGGAAATACTGATTGTATAGCAACTGCTTTCTCTAATGAAACACCTTTCACATACATTAATATTTGAATAGTTAATTCGCCTATTGTAGGTGAATCATTCTTACCCATAATTTCTTGAAATGTATTAATTGTATGACAACATTCTAAGCTTGTCTTATTACTAAATTCCATTTGGAAATTTTTCAGTATTTTAGTATATTCATTTTGATCCTTTAACATCTTAGGATACATTACTAATAAATCCTTATTATGATAATGATGTTTAACAACAGAATGTAACACAGATAATTTATCAACGGTATCTGTACTATTTACAGATCGTATCACAGAAAATCTATAATATATTAAAATCATCCATAATGCTGTCTTCAATACCTCTGCCATATTAACTACAGAACTTTGCATCGTCTCCTCAATTAAATAATATTTCTTACTACATCCACTTTTCTCTAATCGATTCTTCTGTTCCATAAACCGATTATCCTTAATACTAGCAGCTAAATCGTCTAATCGTTTCCTTTCAATTATAGTATTCAATACACAACAAAATTTCGTCTTTTTATGTATAGCTACCCACAGTATATCACCTAATGCCAATTGTCTAGTCTCCATCTGAATACCTTTACGTTCCATTCCCTCTGTGAAAAATTCACGATCTTGTCTAGATTTAACTTCTCTATGATCAATCATTGGACGTATTTCATATGATCCATTAGGCCAAATCTCATAACTGACCCCGCCGAAACGTTTCCTATTCATATGAATCCTACTAGTAGGCGAATCCATATGAGTATCATTGATATCGATTGAATTTGGTTGGGTCGACCTAGGTGTACTTTGTAATGGGATCCTCCTTTGAGGTGTACTCATATGCATCGACCGATTACTCTCCTGTGAGATGTTACTTAAAGCGGATGCAAAAGAACTCTCATTGAATTTCCGAATTCCTTGCTCATTTCTTAACAATTCACTAAGATTCATTGTACGCTCATTATCTAAATCAAGTGATATCTCACGACCTTGATTATTATGTTTCTCATTGTCAAAGATTATATTACCTGTAGATTTCAAAGTTTTCGCCAATTCAACTCCCTCAGTAGTCAAACTATATCTTTTAGGTCTACCTTCTTCAAGAACCAACGAGTTCTTCAACAGAGAACTGATTGACGACCAGGCACCGTAAAATTCCCCTGAGGATGGGTTCGAACTCATACTGCTACTAGCAAATTTCTGACATGTAGTAATGATTTCATCCTTAGTCACTGGTCTTCTAACAGCATTTAATTCTAATAATCCAAGTAAAATTGCATATCCACCAGATTTCTTCTTCGGAATATATTTTCGTTTCTTCCTTACTGGTTCATCATCTTTGGTTTTGTTATTGTTATCACTTTGTAATGCAGTAACTGTCCTTTTGGGGGTACTCCCTCGTCTTGTATCAGGTATAACATACTTTGGAAATTCTTTACCATTCTCTCTACAGAATTTCTCGAGCCTCCTCTCTAATGCCATAACTGTCTTCTCACCGATCCCTTTCACTTTCTTTAAATCCTTTGGATGATGGAAGGTACCATCCGCAGCTTCGAGGTTAGCTCTGGCTTTGGTATACACCTGTTGTAATCTTTCTTGATGACGTGCATCATTCAGCATATCTTGTAATAATTCCAAGTAAACATATTTGAAATTCTCCACGGTCATATCGTCGTGATTTGCCTCATTTAATATATTGAAGTTTCAGATATTTCCAATGGCCGTCCCATTTAACACTCTAGTAAATGCTTAATTATCGTTACATGTGTCGGATCATTACCCGTCTACATTTTAAATGATCAGTGTATTTTCGCGAATCATCAAAACACGACATGACGAACTTTTAACGATTCAAAAATATTCACGAAGAACGCAATATTTCGTGAAGATTTCCATATATATATACTTTTTACCAGATCCTACAGATATAAAATCTCGTTTTAATATTTTAAAATTTTAACTTTCTTTACAAATATACAATAATATATGAGAGTTGATTAAATATGTTTTACGCTAAAATAACAATTAGTATCATGGAGAATTAAACTACAAATAAATTATAAATAAAAAAGGAGATTCACTTTATATGTGTGAAAAAACTTCTTATAATTTATCGTAGTATTCTTGCCAGCCTGGAACTTCTTCCTTCATACCGTGTCTCTTACGAGCTTCATGGACAATTTCACCAGCCTTGGAAGTTGGATCTAATGGATCAGAGTTGATAGTGGCCCAGTGATCGAAAACCATTTGTGGGAAAGCTTGACCGGAGGTAGCTTGTCTCAATTCACCGGAGAAACCGAAGGATTCGTTAACTGGTAAGTAAGCCTTAACAGTGAATAATGGAGTACCTGGTCTTTGTTCTTCAGAGACAACTTGACCTCTCTTCTTGTTTAAGACAGAGTAAATACCACCAACAGCTTGTTCTGGACATTGAATTTCGACTAAGAAAACTGGTTCTTGGATTCTTGGTTCAGCTAATAAGAAACCAGCGTAGGTAGCTCTTCTCATAGTTGGGATGATTTGACCACCACCTCTGTGGATAGCATCAGCATGTAAAGTAACATCTAAGATGTTAACTCTGACAGATCTCATTTCTTCACCGAAAATTGGACCTTCCTTGGTAGCCCATTGGAAAGCAGCAACAACGGAATCCTTGATTTCGTTCAAGTATTGGACAGCCTTAGTTTGATCAACGACAACGTTAGCACCGTTACCGTCTGGACCGAAACACCAGATCTTTCTGGCATCAGTGACATCCCATTCGTAGTCATCCGCCATGATTCTAGCTCTGGCCTTGATATCATCTCTTGGGTTAATAACACCGTTTTCAATAGCTAGAGAGGTTTCTTCAGTCATTGGTTCAGCCTTTAAGTAAATTCTGTTATGCTTGTTTGGAGACTTAGATAGAGCAGATTGGGAAGATTCGGCTTCAACGGTTTCTCTGTAAGCAACGACCGGTGGAGAAATCTTTAATGGAACACCAGCGTGGTCGTGTTCTAAATCTTGTAGACAAATTTCCAAATGTAATTCACCAGTACCAGCAACAATATGTTCACCAGTTTCAGCCATGTAAGTTAAAACACATGGATCAGACTTGGATAATCTCTTTAGACCTTCGACTAACTTTGGTAAATCGTTGGCGTTCTTAACTTCAACAGCAACTTGAACAACTGGAGAGACAGAGAACTTCATGACCTTCATGTTGTGAGCAGCATCAGAGGTGGTTAAAGTACCGGACTTTAGTAAGAATTGATCAATACCGACTAAACCGATAATGTTACCAGCTGGACAGTCATCAATTGGTTCGACGAATCTACCCATCATTAAGACAACTCTTTGGATAGCCTTGATGAAAAGATCTTCCTTCTTACCTGGAACATAGTTTGGACCTTGGATTCTGACCTTTTGACCAGACTTAACGGTACCAGCAAAAACTCTACCGAAAGCGTAGAATCTACCCTTATCAGAGGTTGGAACCATCTTGGAGACGTAAAGCATTAAGTCAGCAGTTGGGTCACAGTTCTTGATAGCAATACAGTTAGCATCATCAGCTGGACCTTCGTATAATTGTTCAGCTCTGTAGTTTTGAGCAGTAACTGGAGATGGTAAATGTAAGACAATCATTTCTAATAAAGCATCGGCAGCTGGTAAGAACTTTCTCATAACAACCTTTAATAGAGCCTTACCTTCTAGATCCTTTTCGTCACCCTTTAAGACAATGTCTAATTTTTCTAATAAGACTGGAATTTCATCCTTCTTGAAGTTCATAACAGCAGCAAAGATTCTGAAGATTGGATCTAAAACGAACATGTTGAAAGCTCTTTCTAATGGCTTACCATCAGCATCAGTGTCCTTGTTAGTCCACTTCTTGGTCTTTGGGTTGAAGTAAGAGTCACCCCATAATCTTTCCATCATCTTTTGCTTGTCGACACCGAATTTCTTACCGTATCTGTTAGCAAATTGACGGATGGTGAAAGCCCAACCGTGTAAACCGGAACCGAAGGCAACGGTACCCTTGGATGGGTAAACTTGAACATCACCTAGAACTTCATCAGCGTAAGTGGAGATGATAACGTTAACGGATTCAACAGTTCTGGCGAAAGTTTGGTAAAGATCTTCCTTGGAGACTTGTAATTCCAATAAAGCTCTGTCAACCTTGTTAATAACAACAACTGGCTTAATTCTTTCACCTAAAGCTTGTCTTAAAACGGTTTCAGTTTGGACACAGACACCTTCAATGGTATCGACGACAACTAAAGCACCATCGGTAACACGAAGAGCAGCAGTAACTTCAGAAGAGAAATCAACGTGACCTGGGGAATCAATTAAGTTAATTAAGAAAGAGTTACCGTCGGTCTTTTGCTTGATTTCCTTAACATCTTCTTCAGTCATTTCAGAGTATAAAGAAATAGCGGTAGACTTAATAGTAATACCTCTTTCTTGTTCATCCTTTCTGGTATCAGTGAAACGAGCTTCACCAGCCTTGGCAGCGGAAATAATACCAGCTCTTTGAACTAAGGAATCGGTTAAAGTAGATTTACCATGATCGACATGGGCAATAACGGACATGTTTCTAACATTGGTAACATGGTCCATTAAGCCACGCATTTGGTCAACAGTGAAAGCAACCATTTTTAATAGATTATTATGTAATAGTGGTTTGTTCTGGTGAGATCAACTTAAGAAATACAAGAAAGAAAAAAACAATAAACAATATACAAGATATGTGATATATCAATTAATATACATAATGAATGAATTGAAGCTAAGAGATGAGCTTACAGATTGAATAGTTAATTGGGTTCAATCCATTGAATGAAAAGGTATGTTGCACTTCGTGGCAAATTCCTCCCAAATGAAAGAAATTTGATTAAGTAATGAATTCTCAATGTCTGTTCAAGGAAGAAGAAAAAAATTTTCGCCCCACTGCAAAGGTTGTAAAAAACTCTTGTTGCTGTCCCCTTGATCATCCTTGAAAAGATGATATTTTTCAGTGTGCTTCTGTGTGAAATTCTGTGACAAAATATCACTTCACTTTCGTTCAGTTTTAATTTGTTTCTTTGAAGGCGCCCATCGCGTTCTGCGAATAAATGGGTCCGATCAGTGGTATGTTGTTTACGCAATGGGGGTGAACTGGGTGGAAAACTTGGTGATAGGGTTTGAATGGCAGCCCTTACTTTAGTGCGGTAGAGTTGTTGGTTATATCTAGCCCTATCCATTCATGCACACAATTTGACACATAATCTTTGAATTTCCTTTCAGAATAAGTGGGCGCCATTTTTAAATGATCGTAACTTCTTAATATGTAGTTTTATTTATTACTTAAAATGTGGTACGTTGTCTGTTACCTACCATTATACGTTGATATACCTAACATGTGAGCAGCACTCTTTGCATCTAACATGTTTGTATCCTTGTTTTCTGAGTTTAGTGCTGTATCTGCACTGGTTCCCTCCGGATGAGTACTCTCTATGGATAATGATTTATCAAATTCAGTATGTAATACAGTATTAATCTCTTGTTGACTGTGACGGCGTACCTCACCTGTCCAGCTGTCCCCCTGTGTACTCTGTGACACTTCGTCTTCTTTCTTTGAAACAGTATGTCTTCCCAATCGTGATAACCCACCTTTCATATCGGCTCTTCGAACTTCTGAACGAACTCTCTCTAACAACGAAAGTTTTTTTCTTTCATATTCTATACGTCTCAAAGTGTGCATCTTTATCGATTTAATTAGCCATTTCTCATACCAGTTCACCCATTCTGATCTCTCAATTACCATATTGCCCGTGACTCTATGTAATTTTAATGTTAGATTTTGCTCTGTAGTACTTGCAATCTTTAAACTACGTATAGCATCCTCGACTTTTATTGGATTGGCATCTCTTCTGCTCCTTAGTTTTCTAGTCATTTCTTGTTTATTTTTACAATTTTGTTGTGCTTGTAATAAATCTCTCATTATAAAATGACGGTTAGTTAACGATTCCTTAACAATATATGAATCCTGTACAATCCATTCCAAACCATCATATAATGTAGCCATATCCATTGTGGCAATTATAGAATTGATATCACCCACGGCAGTCATTATTTTACCATACCTTTTGTATAATTTACTTTCATTTTCATTATTTGTTGTTAATGTCCCAAATTTTTGACCGAATTCATTCTCTTCTTGAACAAGTAATCTTCTTGTCTTGCTTGCCTTCAACAGTTTCTCTTGAATGTTTTGTACATTAACATAAATGGATTTTACCATAGGTCTAAATTCTGCTAATGGTAATGATTCATCAAATGGTGGTGCTAGTTGTTTCAAAGTTTTCCTCTTTAAACCACTAATCGGAGCAACTGATGGATTGATCGGAATATACGTACCATAATCACTCTCTATGAAGAATGCTAGTTCCTCATTTCTTAAAATTAGGGGATCCCCACATATTCTATTGAACCATTCCTGAAAATTATTTATAGTAGTATCATGATCTTCTTCATTATTGATCCCATAGTTTGTATAAGTAGATGGTATCGATGGAATGAATGATTCCGGGATATTATTATTTAAAAATTTGAATAAATTTTGAAATTCTTCAATAGATTTCCTTAATTTTTTATGTTTCCTTTTACGAAATGTTGGAATGTTTGTTGAACAATCAAATATAATTGTTGGATTTTCTCTCTTATTGGAAATTGAACCTGTTCTTTCTAAACCTGTAACTTTTATAATTAGAGAATATATACCTATATCTTTACGTTCAGGTAATACCTTAGTAATATCGACCGTAGGTACGGGTTCACTTGAAGTTTGTTCTTCCTGTTGAATGTTCTTGTTCGCAGCGACGGTTCCTGTAGATGGGATAGTTTCCTGAGACGCGTCTGAATGTGCCCCATTAACAGCAAGTTGATTGCTTTCTTCTTCTTGAATCACAGGTTCATGTTCCAGTGTACTTTCTTTGTCGTCGTCATCATCATCGTTATCATCAGGTGGACGTATATGGCTTGGTTCCGTCACGGCACTAGAATGATCAGCAAACGGATTATCAGTTAGTGGATCATGGTCCTCATAAGGTGTGCTCGAACTCATAGTATGTGAATTATTTGGACGAATTACTTATTTAATCTGATTGAATCGTTTGCCTTTAAATCTAAAATTTATTTCCTTTGATACACCCTTTTTATTTCATACCTGTGCCACCAAAATGTAGTTTCCAATCTTGAAATTGTTACGGATAAAGAAAAAGTAATAATTGTTGTACGTTATTGCGCAGTATATATCCGCAGTAGTGAGTATGAGTCTCCGAGAACTTGATAAATTGATCTTACAATAGATAATGAAATATATGAATGAATATATAAAAAAGGATAATGATTGATGAGTAATCGATAGCTTAAATAACATATATCAGAAAAGCAATCAAATCAGGTCATTATGTCAAGGGTATCGGGAATTAAACATCTAAGAAATATCAAAGCGTTAGTATTTGATATGGATGGTACGTTATGTTTACCACAACCATGGATGTTTCCTGCAATGAGAAAAGCAATTGGTCTAGATGATAAATCTATCGACATTCTAAAATTTATTGACGATATGCCAACCGAAGTACAGAGAAATAAAGCTAAAGAAGGTATACATATGGTTGAAGAGCAAGCAATGAATGAAATGGAGGAGCAACCTGGTTTAGTTGAATTAATGAGATATTTAACAATTAATGATTATAGTAAGAGTATATGTACTAGAAATGTAATTACCCCTGTAAATTACTTCGTCTCCAAATTTATTCCAACAGGTTATAATTTATTTGACTATATTGTCACTAGGGATTTTAGACCTACCAAACCATTTCCAGATCCCCTATTATATATTTCTAAACAATTGAATGTTGATGTTTCACAAATGATGATGGTTGGGGATTCCATGGATGATATGAGAAGTGGTAGAAGCGCCGGTTGTATTACAGTATTGTTGAAGAATCATGTGAATGGACACATTATGACAGATCATAAGGACTTGGTAGATTATCCAATTGATAATTTATCCGAGATTATCAACATTTTGGAAGATAGTAATAAGAAATAAGAAATTTAAATTTAATAAAATGTATAAATTTTAAATCAAATTTTATAGAATATATGTATTTGCGATTCATTAAAGCAAATAGATAATTAATGCAATTTTGACATTATTTGTAACCTTCTTTAGATTATGCTTAATTAACTCGGGTGAAAATCAATCATTTTTGAAGTGTCCAAATTTCAACTAAAAGTTAAAAAAAGTCGTTATCTGAACCTATAACTTAGACCAACAGTATTACATCAATTGTTACAATATTTGAATGCGAAGAAGTGTTTTATTTTATTTTATTTAATATATTTATCTCTATACATTTAAGAGTAGATACATAGTAAATAATGGGGAAAATAAATAAATAAATAAAATGATGCAAAAAAACGTTATGTTAACATTAGAGTGGTTTAAAAATAAAATAAGTTATGATAGTAATAATTTAACTTTAATTTCTTTAATCAAATAAACCGAAACCCATGTCATCATCGGATTCTTCCTTGGCTTCTTCTTCAGCAGCTTCAGCAGCAGCTTCACCAGAAGCACCAGCAGCGGAAGCAACACCAGCAGAAGCAGAACCAGCAGCTGGAGCAGAAGCAAACTTAGCGGCACCAGCAGCGATGACTTCTTCTAGAGAACCCTTACCTTCTAGGGAGGATAATAATTCGTTGATTCTAGATTCGTCAGCTTCAATACCAACAGATTCAACAATGGTCTTGATGTCAGCGGCAGCTGGAGTGGCGTTACCACCTTGGGTTAATAATAAGTAAGCGGCTAGGTACTTCATTCTCTTGATTAGTTCTACTTGTATTGAGACAACAGCAAATATATAGTAAAACCAATAATGAATCTACAAGTCCTTTTATATGAGTTGTGGTTTTTTCAAGTATTTTTTTATTTGTTATGAAAGTGTATTATCGATGAGAACTCAATTACAACAGCAGAATCCCAATGAAACTGAAACTTTTCAGATCAGGAAAAGGCGAAAAAAATGCTGAAAATTTTTTTTTGTGCGTGCGACAGAAATTAGAACAGTGTCGTATGCAGTGATATTCTGTCAGAATTTTTAGATGGTAGAATTTGAATATATACGAGATGACCGTCTAATCTCTAACATCCTCAGATGACAGATTCTGTAATTACAACCCTTCATGATGTCAATACTCATATAAAGGTTCAGTAGTCTTTTAACCAATATGGATTATGATTATGATTAAGATTAAAATTAATATCCAAAGTTATTATCTATTGTTGGGGCTCGGTTAACAAATTGGCCTGATGCCCTTACCCTTTGATTCAACAACAGGTAATTGAACTATTCACTGTTAGCCTTCATCTGATTACAGTAAGAAAGATAATCACTTCTCCACTGACCCCAAAGTTTAGCACATTAGGTCGTTAAACTGCTCATTGTCCCTGCAATTTCTGATTGACTGAGGTATTCCAAAAATTTAGAATAATGCTCCCATAATAGGGAAATGATTTAGATACCCATCATTAGGAAACAAATGCTTGTACTAAATTTTCTTATAGTTAATAAGGTTGTAGAGTTGAACATCTGGTTACTGCACCACCTATAGGAGATCTACTCATATCTGCCTTTTAGCAAGAGACCCGTGTATATTACCCTTAATTATTCCGAACGAATTTATAAATATGTTAACGCTAAAGAATAGTTACCAATATCACCTAGATATACTAACATACAATTAGCTATAATTCAAGTATGTCTGCTTATACTCATCGAAAGTGTCTGACTCCATCTCATAGGCCCGGAAACAAATTTTTTTTATTACGATCAACACAATACAGGCCATACAAATGAAATGGTTGAATATCCAATGGCAAAATTCATTTATATGATGTGACTGTTATCCTAGCATCACCGACACAGACGTTTCATGTCACATATCCATCCAGAAGTGCAACCATTCACTTTGTTTTCCTAATTAGGG
>PPOO01000905.1:54228-74024 GCA_003708545.1 Maudiozyma turicensis
TGTGTCCCTGCCGTACATGCCCGGCTGCAATGGAGAGTTCCTTTCGTAGTACGCGAATGTAGTCCCACTAAATATTTATACATTTGCACTGATCAGCTCGTGGGTGCGCTCTTTCGTGAAAAGAACCAGAAAGTGAAAATTTCAGAAATTTCGAAAAGTGGAAGGAAAAACTTTCAATGATTAATAAGACGAGGTGGCACATCTTTTAAGATAAGTATATTTTATCATTCTACCAAGAATTTTGTACAGACAGACGTTTAAATAAGTACAACCGTGCGACAACAGTGAATATACATATCATTTATTAAGCAGAGAGCAGTTTTTTGGCCACTTTTATTACACTAAGTGCTTATTATTTCCAATAAAACGATCTATTACGTAATTGATACCTTACTATTATAATCTCAGGATTCATTCACATCTCAGAAAGCAATCATGTCTAAGGATATTAGTAACGGATTCCATTCAGCATTCTGGGATATCCTTTTCGGTTCCATTGCCGGTGCCATCGGTAAAACTATAGAATATCCCTTCGATACAGTAAAAGTACGGATGCAAACACAAGGGTCTCAAATATTCCCAACTACATGGTCCTGCATCAAATATACTTATGAGAATGAGGGGATAATAAGAGGATTCTTCCAAGGGATTGGATCACCATTAATTGGCGCATCCTTAGAACATGCATGTCTTTTCCTTTCATATAATCAATGCTTCCAATTTCTATTAGCTCATACCGCATTATCATATTTGGTCGTTGTATTAATATCCGGTGCATTTGCTGGCTCATGTACAAGTTTAGTATTGACCCCAGTAGAATTAATTAAGTGCCAATTACAAGTATCCAACTTAAGATTATCATTAGAAGAAGAAGAGAGACATACTTCTATAATACCGACCATAAAAGCAATCTTGAAGGAAAGAGGAATATGGGGTCTATGGCAAGGTCAATCAGGTACTTTTGTTAGAGAATCAATTGGTAGTTTAGTATGGTTCGGTACATTTGAGAATTTTAAAAGTATGTTTCTATCAAAAAATGATAAAGATACATTGCATACGTGGCAACTATTAATCAGCGGCGCTGCTGCAGGTATTGCATTTAATAGTAGTATGTTCCCAGTGGATACAATCAAATCAATCATGCAAACTGAACATCTGGGTTTCTTTGAAACTGCAAGAAAGATACGAAAGGAGCACGGAATAGCAGGATTCTATCGTGGGATTGCAATTACTATTTTGAGATCCGGCCCGTCCAATGCAGTGGTATTCTATACTTATGAAAGACTGTGTCAATTGAAAAGTTCTTAATGAGCTGTTCGTATAAATAAATAAATCCTAAGTAAAGTCAATTACATACAGATATATAGATTTAAAATTCAAGACAATTCATGAAACTCGAAAATTTCAAAACAGATTCCTTGTGTATCTTTTTTGCCTAACTGACAAACCGACTATGGTAAATGTTCATTGGATTGTTATTCAGTTAGTTTCTCAATTCTGACTTCTTGAATATTTCAAAATACGTGATTGCCTTCCCCAGATTTGTCCGATTTATGCACTCTAGTTTTTTTTTTCCATGGACCGAACAATTTCACTAAGGGCAACAAAAGAGGGAAGCGGTGCTTTCCAAGGTAAACGAATATTCGAATCTGAGAACTTGACAGGTTTTCTTGTAAAGTAGTTTTAACTCTTAATATACATTGATACATATACAATTTTAAGATTGCAGATTTCTTTCCAATTTCAAGTACATAAAAAAACGATACAGAACAGAAGAAACTTTTATTGCAGAATAATAAATATATATACTAATCTTCAACTTACCACCCTACATCAGAAAAGTTAAAATTATACAACATCTTTTTAAACTACACTTTCATCTCCTATTTTGATCAATTTATTCAATGATAAGATCGCATCGCAATAGGTCGTTACCAATTGTTCATAATGATGACAACATTAAATATGTAGTATCTGCCGAGTTTGACAATAAACAAGGTGCCATTCTAAAATATCAATACCCAAAATGTATCCCAGGTTTTAAAACAAATACTTATGGTACGTATTCTTCAACGCATGAACAAACTTTAAATATTGCAAGTTTAATGATCCCTGATAATGTTGAAAGATACCCTGGTAGACCAGATTTTTCAATGTTTATATTATACAAAGATAAAATTAATCAGGAATACAAATTATTTCCCACAGGTAATTTATTCCACGATAATCATACTACCCAAATTAATGAAGGAACCATACCTGAAGAAGAAGAAATCGATGCAAGCAGTAAAATATCAGAGGCATCCACGATATACGATGATGATTCCGATGATACTTTATTCTTCTTAAATGTGGTTAATACAATCATTGACGAATCTAATGAAAGAGGCGCAATTATCCAGGCCATTGCAATGGGTACAACAATGAGAAATTTCTTAATTTTCAAACCACTACTAGTTATGACATTACACTATTATATGACATATCCAAGAGAAGATAGATTACAAGTATTGATAGATTTCTTTGTAATGATCAATTCTTTAGATATGTCTTTATTAAGAAGAACTCATTCAAGGTATAGATTTCAAAGAATTGTGCAATCAATAAATGACATTGATGTATTGAAAAAGATATTTGATTTGAATATGGGTAATTGTTCAAGAATAATGAAATTCAATCCCAATACTACAAAAGATAGCTTAGGTAATACATTAACAATAGAGAATGGGAAAATCGTCCAATATTTCACAACATTCCATCCAGTTGTATTATCAGATTTTCTGATTCAACTACCCCTAAGAGCCAACATTATAAAGACCGAACCTATTCCATTAGAATTAAATTATAATAATAAAGTATTGAAATTTTTATCCCTATTAATACCTGAACTGAATAAACTAGATAGTGAATCAATGGTTAGAAAATTAGTTATAAATTCCACGATACACTCGAAGGATCTAATATCACAATTTGTCTTGTCGTTATCTAATTTAATGGGAGGACACAGCCACGGAAATTCTGTACCTTATTTCAAAGGTCGACCTGTATTATTTTTCCCATATATGGATATCAGTATGGTTGATGCATTAAGGGGCCATATCGAGCCAGAATCTGACTTCTCAAATTCATTTGTAATAATAGGTACTGCTAATCCTATCTTTAAATTTCAACCAGATATTTGGGATTTCTATTACGATTTAGATAATGAATTATTGTATAATAGTGATCAAGCAGGCCAAGAGAGATTAACCCTAAAACAAGAGTTAAGAAACGGTACAAGTTCATTTAAGAAATTGCTAGTAAAACCACATGCAGCTACCATTGGAGCCATTTTAAATATCGATGAAGATTATAATGAAAGTTCTTTTCATAGGAATAGAACAGGATTAACAATGAAAATTGTACAATACTTACAAGATGGTATGCATGATAATGAAACTGTTATGAGTGTATTCAGAAGAATATGCATCTTACAGATTCTGACACTTTTACCAGTTGAAGGCGATAAACCAAAGAGTGCAACAACAGTTAAAAAAGAATCTTCTAATGGATTATCCTTGAAGGATGAATATGTCAATACTTATCGAGATTTCGTTCTTGTTCCATACTTGTTTGATTATAATAATCTTCAAATCATTAAACAAATGAGAACATTAGTGCTTTCATTAGATACTTTAAAATCATTAGATTTACCTATGACTCCAACAGACAAGATATATTCTGAAATTTGTATAATATACGAAACACTAAAGAGTTTTTTTATCATTGCATGTTCAAGCAAACAGAATTTAGACTCATTAATTACTATTCTACTCAACTTCCCAGATCTTCAGTTGAGTTCGACCTTTAATTTGAAGAAACAAGATTTTGGAAGATTGAACTTAGAGAAAATATATGAATCTAACCGAAAGCAGGATTCTTTGAATAATTCTCTAGATTTTATTGACAACTTCATTAAGGTAAATGGATTTGAATACATCGCAACATTCTTGTCATTTAGTATAAATGATACAAACACATTGTTTTCACCAACTTTACATTTGAAATATAAGACGGTCATTGGACGTTCCAGGTCTCTGAAAAATATCTTTTCTTTAAACCAAATTACATCTTCCAATGCAAATTTGGATTTCCCATCGTCAGGTGCATCACCAAAGAAGAGGAACACGATTTCAAACTCTAACAAGAATATAACTGCTGGGTCAATTGTTCTTGAGAAAAGAATCTCTAAGATAAAACGTGTAATTACAAAGTTATTGATGAAAATAGAAAGACACCCAATGGGGAGTATACTTATCCAGAAATATCTTTCCAAAGAATCTCGAAATCTGTTTGTAAGTTTCAAAAATGATATAGTGAAGACTAGAACCATGATGTTCGAGAAGCCACCTTCAAAATTTAATTCCAGACACGTAACGTTACCTTCATCTCGTTCAAAGACTAACCTCAATAACGAGATCAGCACAATTGCTGAACATCCAGATATATCTCGAGATATGTATAACAATACGTTTGACGATTCAGTCAATCTGTCTATGGAAACAGAAGTGACAGGGACCATCACTAATTTGAATAGGCATCCCAGTGAGATATTCTATGATGCAGAATAAATGATTAAAAAACAGCTAAGGACACCTAAACTAAAGCATACATATACACTTTTTATATAATATAATATAACTAATTGGCATTTAATGTAATAATGATTCGAAGATAATATTTGAAACAAAATTTTACTCAATTTTTCTCGAGACTTTTGACTTCTTATCTCGATGAGTATTATTTTTTAAAAGGGCTGCTGTTTGTTAAACAGTGACTGCGTACAGAGGGCGCATTGTCTCCTCCGCCATTTTCACTTCGCATCCTGATTTCTTATTTTTGACTCTTCTCCGGATGCAATTTTTCTTGTTTCAACTTGGCAGCTCTATGTAATTAATATGAATTATTAAGCAACATAATAATGATGGCATCAGTCATGTAATACAGGTAGCTTTATGATATTATATATATATCGGAAATTGTTATTGTGTGATATTATATAAAGTTTTACCAAAGACCGTAAGTTTCACTGTATTAGAGTTTTCATCTAAACACAAATTATTGAATAAGGGGGTTTCACTAATTGAAAAATTCTTCATCTCAAAAGTTTACATTTCCAGCGAAGACTTCCGATAAAGCAATATAAACTATGGACTCCAGAACGGTCGGTATATTAGGTGGTGGCCAATTAGGTCGTATGTTGGTCGAGGCAGCAAATAGACTAAATATTAAGACAGTTATTCTCGATGCTCCTAATAGCCCAGCTAAACAAATTAGCAACTCGACAGAACACATAGATGGTTCCTTCACAAATTCAGATGATATTATTGCATTAGCTAAGAAATGTGATATTATGACTATCGAAATTGAACATATCGATGTCAATACTTTGAAGTCTTTAAATACTATCAATCCAAATTTGAAAATCTATCCTTCCCCAGACACCATTGAGTTGATTCAAGACAAATATATCCAAAAGGAACATTTAATTAAGAACGGACTAAAAGTAGCCACTAGTCAACCTATTGAAACCCCAACTGTTGAGGCTTTAGAGAAAGTGGGTGAACAATATGGCTATCCATTCGTATTGAAGTCAAGAAAATTTGCATACGATGGTAGAGGTAACTTCGTCGTCAAAAGTAAAGAAAATATTCCCGCTGCATTAGAAACTTTAAAGGATCGTTCTCTGTATGCTGAGAAATGGGCCCCATTTTTTAAAGAATTGGCTGTTATGATTGTAAGAACCATTAATGGCCGTGTCTTTTCATATCCTGTAGTTGAAACTGTTCATGAAAATAATATTTGCCATTTATGTTATGCACCTGCACAAGTTCCTGATTCTGTTCGTTTAAAAGCTACTCTAATGGCAGAGAATACCATAAAATCTTTCCCATCATGTGGTATTTTTGGTGTTGAAATGTTTTACTTAGAAAATGGCGAAATTTTGATTAATGAAGTCGCTCCAAGGCCACATAATTCTGGTCATTTCACTATTGATGCCTGTGTTACTTCTCAATTCGAAGCTCATATTAGAGCCATTTTAGATTTACCTTTCCCAAAGAATTTTGGTAATTTAGCTACTTCTACAACTAATGCTATCATGTTCAATGTGTTGGGTGCATCAGAGAAAGATGATGAACTGAAAGTTTGTGAACGTGCCTTAGCAACTCCAGATACATCTGTATATTTATACGGGAAGGAATCTCGTCCTGGTAGAAAAGTTGGTCACATTAATATAATTGCTTCCTCTATGACTGAATGTGAAAGAAAATTAGCATACGTTACAGGTAATTCCGAAGAGCAAGTGAAGGTATCTATAGCCGACCAAATGATAGAACATGCAAAGAAGGCTCCTTTGGTTGGAATAATTATGGGTTCTGACTCCGATTTACCAGTTATGTCTGCTGCTTGTAAGATTTTAGAACAATTTGAGATACCGTTCGAGGTTACCATTGTATCAGCCCATAGAACACCTCATAGAATGAGTGAATATGCCATTGAAGCATCCCATCGTGGAATTAAAGCAATAATCGCGGGTGCAGGAGGAGCTGCTCATTTACCAGGTATGGTGGCCGCCATGACTGCTTTACCTGTTATTGGGGTTCCAGTTAAGGGATCTACTCTGGATGGTGTCGATTCTCTACATTCTATCGTGCAAATGCCAAGAGGTGTTCCGGTGGCTACAGTAGCTATCAACAACAGTACTAACGCGGCACTTTTAGCAATTAGAATGCTAGGTATTTATGACTCACAGTATTTAACAAAGATGCAAGAATTCCTATTGAAACAAGAAGAGGAAGTGCTAGAAAAGGCTAAAAGACTCGAAAATATCGGATACCAAAGCTATCTAGACTCTAAACAATAATCCCCATTATTGAAAATTAATGAAAAGGTTGCGTACATAAAGTAGCTATTCCATGATGCCTTCTTGCTAATATTTTAAATGGTATATGTATATATATATTTGTATAAAATAAATAAATATGCTACTTATTGTGTCCTAAATTTCATTTAAAAAGTTGCTTATGTTGTTCCAAAATAAATGCTATAATATAGTTTCTTTCCTTCATATCACTAATATCCTTTTCCCCACTCACGTCCCTAATCAACCCTGGAGCAAAAACTAAGGATATATTATTCAAACCCATCAAATTGTATTCTTTATACCTCATTACTTTTTCTAAGTGAACGATTAAAACTCTCAGTAAATAAATATGTTCCTTTGGTAGTCGATTTAAGATATCAGCCACTGGAGCAATATCTTGTGGAGCTAAAATACCAGATTTACCAATTGGGAATCTAGTTGTCATGTTGTTCTTTCTAACAACTTCAATCAATGGTTCATATATTTGGAATGTAACCACCGGATCTGGCAGTTTCCGCAAATATCTTTTCAAAATACCTGTCGAAACATTTATATCGTATTCTGCAAGATTGACGTCCTTCCCTTCTGCAAATTGCTTCTCCAGTTGTTCAATGACTGCTTGCGAACCCGATTTTCTATATAAACCTTCACTCTTCAAATTTTCTTCATCACATTCAATATTGTCCATACAACTGGTTAGAACTTTAGGAATACGTAATTGCTCAAACTCACATCTATGAACTAATGTAGATCCATATAAGCTACTTCCGGGTATTTTAGCTCCCGAACTGATACTTGATGAGGAGCCAGAATTTTGCATTATATTGTTGGCAAATGGTTTTAATTTATCAACATGTCCACTCAAAGACTCTTTACCATCTATTTTATTGGAGGCTCCTAGATTAGAAACATTTCTAGACGATGATGATTTAGTCATCATGCTTGCTTTGGGAGGAGAACTAGAGGAAAATAACTTCCAAAATTTTGGTTTCGCTTGTCTAGCAACACTGGCAACGTGTTCTTGTTCCTTAGAAGGAGAAGGTGATTCCGCTAATTTAATGAAAGGTACCTCTGGTGGTGGTCTTACACGATTATTTTTAACATGAGGGGAATCAGTTTTTATAGGTACACTATTTGATCTGTTGTGATCTAACTCATGAACTTCTTGAAGAAGTTTGGTCTTTCTTTCCTCTATGGCACTGATTCCATCAAGTAGCTTTTGTTTTATGTCTCTTAACATTTGGACGTCTTTCTCTAAATCGTGTAACTGTTGTGTAGAAGCGTCAATCTTACGTTCAGTTGCATCATCGTTATAAATATCCCTATCTGTATTCAGAAAGTCTCCTCTGATATTCGTACTAGAGTTCGAGAAATCCAAAGCAGGCGTTCTGTACATCTGTACTGGTTCAATATCAGCTGCAGGTTTCATCGTAGGTTGAGCTTTTACTTCCGAAATTATCGAGGATGACGATTTAGCACTCTCTATTTTCAATGGTCCATCTATTGATCTGATACCTAAATCTGGTATCGAACCTGGAGATAACGATGCTGACGTAATGCCAAGACCACCAAAACTTTCAGATGTAGGAGAGCGGGGGTCATTAAGTGCTTCCGCTAATAAACCGCCTTTATAGCTATTACTTGTACTATTGCTACTGGTACGTGCTTGAAAACCTGCATCAGCAAGCAATGGTGACGCAGCTACTAGACTTTGAGGGGCAATAGAGTCGATGATTCCTTCATTTTCCAGATTTTCCAACGGTTCCAAAGATAAATTATCTAAGCTAGAATCATCAACATTACTTTTTTTAACAGGTGAAAGAGTATGGTTCATATCATCCGCTACTGTTGCTTTTAACATGTTATCGATAGATATATTTCGTTTATGTGCCTTATGATTGCTTGAATTAGATCCCTTCCTAACGGGTGAAAGTGGTCTATTTCTTGATCTTTCAGGAATCTTTAGTTCTTTCGGTGACTTTGGAACAGTGACTTCTGGCTGTCGTGTTTCACCTTGTAATTCTTTTGGTATAGTGGGTAAATGCTTTGTTAATCTTCTTTTCTTTTCTTCATAGTATTTCCTTTTAGCCAAGAGTCGCTCATGGCACGATAAACAGAATAAACCTCTCTTAGTTTTAGCGTATCTTAAATCCTTAATTTTGTCCCCACATTTACAGCATTTGAAACAACCTGAACAATATGCCTCGTTCGATGAGGATAAAATAATAGCCAGATCATCAATCTTCTTACCACAACTCTTACACGAATCTGAACAATCAAAACATATTAAGGTACCTGTTCCTAATACCAGGAAATCAGATTCACAACTTAATGGTTTATTACATCTGTAACATGAGAAACAGTGAGTATGCCATTTGTCATCACCTAATTCATAAGCGTGACCTGTTGTAATATCTAGTTTACAACGGACACAAGTTGGTAGTTCTTCCTCATGTGGAAGATCTATTGAAGATGTGACGGTTGCATCAAGTATGGAAGTCATAATTATTATTTGGGTTTAAAAATGATTATTTAATGTGACGGAAATTCGTACAGTACAACGTATAACTGATGAGTGCAGTTAAAAAATAACTTATGAAATTTCACCGATCTAATTTTGTATGCTTTTTATGTACTTGTTGATCTTTGACGGTTGTTTCCTCAAAAATTAGGAGTATCTTCTTCTGCTTAATGTAATAGTAGCTAGATGATCGTGTACTAATTCAAATTACTTAATTTATTTTTAGGTTAAGTAATAGAATGATTCGAGATGTTAATAGTTCTGCTGGGAAATAATAAAAACGAATCCAAATCATAAAAGGATCTACTGGCAAACTGTAAAATCTTTTTTATTGAACAACTTTTTGAGGTATAAACGGTTAAGGATGTACAGAAAATCACAACTATCAACGAGAAACCAAAATACAAGATAGATCATTGAGAAATTAATTATAGCAACGGAAATGAACCCGAAACTCGATATATTATAAAATTTCCGAATGGGGTAGGGCCAGACTGTGTAACGAATTATGAGTTCCATATCACGCAAAAGGTACTTTCCTACATGTGTTTTACAGACAATGGTAGCTGTATCATAAAATTGGCTGAGTTTTCCAGGTAGAAAATTTTCATCAAAAAATGGCATCGCTGTATACGCAATGTTAAGGCCCAGGGAGAGAACGGAACCTATAATGAAAGAGTCTCGAAAGGGCAATAACTACAAAAATTGAAAAATAATGGAAAAATCTTCGATGGATTTTTCTCCTGTATCGCAGAACCTGAGTTCGAGACACGACAAGCCAATATATTGTCTGTTAAGGGTGTGGGACCCGAAAATGTGAAAACGTTACTGCAGAGGATCACAGAGTAACCCTTTGACGTTGTACTCGTAGATAAACTTGAGACAAAGGTCATTGGTTTATATAAAAGCCGTCCCCAGTGCTTGATTATTGGCAGGACTGTTTATTTTATATTTGTTTTGCTGGATCATTCATAAGCTTAACACGGTACATCAGATATCTTTTATTGCAAATGACTCAATTTAAAAAATTATTACTATTCGGTGATTCGATTACTGAGTTTGCATACACAACCGAACCATTTTCGTTAGGTGCAGGTCTGTCAAATGTATATACCAGAAAATTGGATATTTTACACAGAGGTTATGCAGGCTATAACAGTAGATGGGCTATCAAAGTATTGAAGAAAATATTGAATGATCCAACAAGTAAGGATATAGTTATTGCTACTATTTTTTTTGGTGCGAACGATTCTTGCCTAGGTGGCGAGCAAAAAGTCCCCTTAGAGGAATATTTGCAAAATATGAAACAATTGGCGTCTATGTTACAAGAATATGGCATAAAGCCTATCTTTGTAGGACCAGGGTTGTTTAATCGTGAATTATGGGAAGCGATTAAAGTAGAAGAGGTTGAAATGGGAAGAATTAGAACTTCGGATAATTTGCAATTGTATAGTAATAGTTTGAAGATATTGGCACAGGAAAACAATATTCCATTTATTGATCTACAGGAAGCATTCATCAAACGTGGTGGTGACAACTGGAAAGAACTATTAACAGACGGTTTACATTTCAGTAGCAGCGGGTATCAAATTTGGTATGATGAGCTTTTAGCCGCCATCAAAGAGAATTATCCGGAATTTTACCCTGACAACATGACTATGCAATATCCTCTATGGAGAGATGTCAAGGAAGACATGTCGAACCTCTAATTGAATGTAATGTATATAGAATGAAAATAAATTTATGTATAATTTTAAAGAGGTTTTCAAACAAAAGTTGTTCAAACCCATTCATATATATATTTCCTGACATCCCTTCGTCTGAAACTGGGTCCGCTGTTAGAAATGGGAAGAACCCGCAAAATAAAATGGAAGTAGTAAAAGCAATACGAAGTGTGAAGTTGAAAGAACTGGAACAGAATCTTTCAGATATATATCTATAATTAATCAGCCCTCGTATATCCAGGAATATTAATTGTACGGTTAAATTATAAATTGCACCAGAAGTGGCTATTGATACATATCTCAAGATGACTACGGTACCGACAAGAACTCCCCAGGATGATTTTCCAGATACAAACAATGATGTCTCAAATATAATTGTACTAGATGAGAACCAATTAGTATCAAACACTGAGCCGGATACCCTCAAAGGCAGGATCAAAAAGATTGCAAATGATGCAATGGCTAACAATCCGTATTTTGCTGCAGGTGGTGGTCTAATGTTATTGGGTTCAGGTCTGGCGATTGCTAGATCAGGAATGATTAAATTAAGTAGAGTCATTTACACACAAATGATCGTTGATTTAGAGATTCAGTCAAAGGATAAATCATATGCTTGGTTCCTTACTTGGATGGGAAAATACCCTAAACGTGTCTCCAAACATCTTTCTGTCAATACAAACTATATCCAGCATGATAACGGTGCAATTAGTACAAAATTCTCTTTAGTACCTGGTCCCGGTAATCATTGGATTCGTTACAAAGGTGCCTTCATATTAATCAAGAGAGAGAGATCAGGGAGAATGATCGATATTGTAAATAGCTCGCCCTATGAAACCGTGACTTTGACAACGTTGTACAGGGATAGGCATCTATTTGATGATATTTTAAACGAGGCAAAGGACATTGCATTAAAAACTAATGAGGGCAAGACCGTTATATATACATCATTTGGACCCGAATGGAGAAAATTTGGTCAAGCTAAAGCTAAAAGGGCGCTGCAGTCAGTAGTATTAGATGAAGGTATAAAAGAACAGATCGTTGATGATGTTCATGAGTTTATGCATAATGGTAAATGGTATTCAGATAGGGGTATTCCATACAGGCGTGGTTACTTATTATATGGTCCACCGGGGTCCGGTAAGACAAGTTTTATCCAAGCATTGGCAGGTGAACTAAATTACAATATTTGTATTTTGAATCTTTCCGAAAATAATCTGACAGATGATAGACTGAACCATCTAATGAATAACATACCAGAGAGAAGTATTCTATTGTTGGAAGATATTGATGCTGCCTTCAATAAACGTACTCAAAGTGAAGAAAATGGATTCCAATCCAGCGTCACATTTAGTGGGTTGTTGAATGCGCTAGATGGTGTCACATCATCTGAGGAGACCATTACCTTCATGACTACCAACCATCCTGAAAAACTGGATGCCGCAATAATGAGACCAGGTAGAATTGATTTCAAAGTGTATGTGGGTAATGCGTCTTTATTCCAAGTGAAACATATGTTTTTGAAGTTCTACCCTGGGGAAGAAGACCTGTGTCAGCAGTTCTTATCTAAATTTGAGAAACTCAAGATATCTGTTAGCACTGCTCAATTACAAGGTTTGTTTATTATCAACAAGGATAAGCCTCATGATGCAATTGAAATGATCAATGCACTATCTGCATCAAGTACAATTACACAGCCACATCAACATATCTTGTAAATATATTAGAGACACGAAGAATATTCATTTTACTGTATATAATAAGTAAGACAGCACATATATAATCCAATTGACACACTATTTTACTTAGACAGACATCATTTCCCAAGAGTACTCACGCTTGTGATCAACCCAAGTTAAATACACTAGGTATTTATCTATTGAGCAACTTTAAATCAATTCAATTATTACTGGTTCTCTGTATTATGCCGTAAGAACCATACAGAAACGCTCTCTGTGCCACCGCCGCAGCCAAGTTGAAAAAACTCCATACAAAAATGCACCTCTGGGAAAACAAATCCCTTATAAAGAGAAAGAAACAGCAATCTATTAACAGTATACACAACAGACAACATATTCTACTATTTAGATATACAACTCTTGAGAATTGGATTTATTATTGAACACATCGAAATCTACTGAAACAAAATGTATAGGAGATCAATTGTAAGTAAGGTAACGCAAAAGAAGCCGTTATCTAAATTATCTCCACTACGTGCCAAATCTTCACCTACTACAGAGAACACAAATGAGCAGACAGCTAAATTTGAACAATTTTCTTCTGCCCAGAAGGCCTATCTAGATAGAGTAGTTAGAGTAGATCAAGCTGGTGAATTGGGTGCTGATTATATCTATAGAGGTCAGATATATGTACTAAGTCATAAACATCCCCATTTGAGACCAATTCTAGATCATATGTGGAAACAAGAAGTTCATCATCGTAGTACATTTAATAATTTACAGTTAAAACATAGAACTAGGCCATCTTTGATTACACCATTATGGAAATTAGGAGCTACGGCCATGGGTGTTGTTCCTGCTATGTTATCCCCAGAAGCCGCAATGGCTTGCACAGAAGCTGTTGAGACTGTTATTGGTAACCACTATAATGAACAATTACGTTGTTTAGCTAACCAATTTAATATGGAAAAGACTGACGGTACCAAAGATGAACCTGAAGAAATAAAAAAATTAACAGACACAATTAAGGAGTTCAGGGATCAAGAACTGGAACATTTAGATACTGCTATTAAGAATGATTCACATATGGCCGTGCCTTACAAATTGTTAACTGAAGGTATCAAATCAATATGTAAAGTAGCAATCTGGACCGCAGAAAGAGTCTGATTTACACAATCCTTTTTTTTATTTTACAAATTGACAAAAAAGAATACATCATCATATGCAGGTTATACGATGTCTTAAACTGGAATAAATATATAAATACATAGTGAATTAATTTAAAAATTTGTAAATAACTCCAAATAGTTTTCCAAAACAATTACATACAACATAGCGATAGTCTTGTTACCAAAACAACGATAGCATGTTTCTTATACTGCATTGCCTAAGTGTTATGACATTTCTTTCCATCATCTTTGTCCTTTATCCTACTCAGTTTCGAATTTTTATTGTTCCTGCAGCTGTGCAGCGCTTCGCAAAGTCCATTCAGTGTTATAGACCAACCCTCAAATTGTAAGAAAAATAATTAGCAATTTATACAGATTCTTTTGTTAGATCAAAATTGCTTCCAATGGAATAAATATTCGAAGTATATTCATTAGTTTAAAATTAGTCTTCTTAATCACAAACAAATCATTCAGTTGTCCTAATACATCCATTGAAATAATTGAAAAGTATAAACAAAAAACATATGCTATGGAACAGGTGGCTGACGAACATGGAAATAACGCCACTCCCACTAATGGTGCAAATATTCAGCATTCCCAACAAGGGGATATCGATATGATTCGTAATGATACTCCAGATAATAATAATTCTATTAAGGCGAACAAAGAACAGGAAAGCGGTAATCCCACTTCAACTGATGCAGATCTCTCGAAATTAGATGATGGGAAAACTTTATTATATCCCCAGGCCTCGAGTAAATTTCCTATGAAAACAGTCGATAGAATCATAGATGACATTTTATGTGACATGTCTTACATTTGCGATTTCGATACCGCTAACTCAGAATCTGAGGGTACATATAGAGGCTTATTGAGAACAGCGTCATTAGAATATTCTCATAAAAGGCAGAATATGGACACATATGCAGTTGGAAGTTTTGTTGATCAAGTTTCTTTACAAACTAAATATGAATATAAGTCAGTTACATGTCCTGAACTTAATAAAGTCAATGTATATTACGGGATCTTGATTAATCCAAATCTGTCACTGTCAGATCAAGATCAAGTCATTGATGTCCCCTTTTATCATTTGAAAATTTCAGTTAAGATTCGCCCATATATTGAAACTAGAAAGAAACAGGTAGGTGTCACTCATTATCATTTAGTGGATGAATTGCATGAGTTCGATGCTCCAGATTTCCCAAATTTTAATAAAGATGAGCCAACTTTAGAGGATTATGCCATATATGTATCAAATGATACAAATAGAGTACTATTGGTTGAAATTTTCCAATCTGAATTTTCTAGTAAAGAAAATAAAACAGATTTCAAAAAGGAAAACATAATGCTACGTTATAAAGAGGCACAAAACCGTTTAGGCGATATTTTGCCAGATATTAAAGTTACTCCAGCGGATTGCTATAATACCATGTTTAAAATTTTCAGAAGTCCATTGAATCGTTGTAGTAGAGATGATCCGGTTAGGACAATTGATGGTAATAACGTTTCTTTGAATACACATATTAATCCAGATTGGCTGGTTTCCAAATATCAATTTCAAAAGCATGAAGCAAAGGATAATGACACAGGAGAAATTACAGTAGAATATGAACCCCCTGAGCTGTCAACATATATTGATGATCATACAGTTAGAGGATTAAGAGAAACTTATATAAGAAGATGCGTGGAATTAGCATTTAGAGGCCAATTAGCAATAAAAGTAGCTCGTAAAGAAGAATTAGAAGCAAATATAAAGACCCGTAATGCATTGAATGCCCTGCATACCCAATTTTCTATTTCACCCTTATATCAAGTTTGTGCAGAGACAAATGTTTTGAGATTCCAATCAAATGATTTTCAAAACCCATTAGATATGAATTTCCATTTTATTAATCTATCAACAAAATTTTATTATGCTGATAGAGACATTATAAGAAATTACGAGATTTTATATTCTTTAGATCCTGAAAATGTAGGTATTTATTTTGACGCATTATCATTTATAGCTAATGCTAAAGGTGCTTATCAACTAGTTGCATATTGTGGTAAACAAAGCATTGTCGGGAAAGAAGCTTTGGATAATGCCTTAAGAATGTTTAAGCTTGATCCTAAACAAATAAATATGGTGGATATCGATGAGAATTTCTTATTATCAATTTACAAACATGAAGTCCGTCATGCTAACGCGAACGTTCATGCCGATCTTAAGAATGCTGCTAGAGTATTAGCAAAATATAAGCAGTCTGATTTATTGAAATTCTATGTTGATTATGAACCGTATCAGATTGTGGATCAAGCTTACAGAACCCTGGAGATCGACGAGTCTGTAGATGATGATATCGTGCAAACAGCATATTCCATTAAGGTCACGGATGCACCTGGGCTAATAATGGATTGTTCTCGGGCCTTATATACAATTGCTATTAAGAAGAGGAGCATGTATTTATTAAATTTCTTAGTGGATCAATGTCCAATATTTCATGAATTTTATAGTCCATCGAAGTATTCGTATCAAGATGCGTTAAATCTTTTGCAAGTGAATGAAAACGCTAGTGATGAAGTTATACTAAATGTGTTTCAACAACGTTGGTCGAATGAGTCCATTGATGAACCTGATAGATTATTGAACCTGAAAGCAGCCTTAACAAAGCTTAGTATTGAGAAGAAATCTAAATTAATTGAACATTTCTTAGAGACTGGAACAATTGATCCAACTTGTTTGCCTCCGGAGAATTGGCCTACTGGGTTAAATAACATTGGTAATACCTGTTATTTAAACTCTTTACTGCAATACTATTTCAGTATTGCTCCACTAAGGGAGTATATCTTAAACTACAGGGACACAATGCAAGATTTCGAGACAAATACAAGCACATTAAAAAAACAAAGAAGAATTGGTGGTAGAGAAGTTAGCGACAATGAAGTCGAAAGATCTATTCAATTCACCTATCAATTAAGAGATTTATTCCGTAATATGATATTTTCAAAGGAAAGATGTGTAACTCCGACCCATGAATTAGCTTATTTGGCATTTGCTCCAAGTAATGTTGAAGTTGAATTTGAAGTGACAGATAAGTTATCAGTTTCTGATGGTACAGAAAATAAGGACAATGATGAAAATAAGATCGATGTGACTTTGGATTCCTCATTACAGTCACCTAGTGACACAGTAAGTAATCCAATTCGTCTTCCATCGCCACCTCCATTAATAGAACTCGATGAACCAGATGTTGATATGTTGAAGGATGAAGAACAAAAAAAGATGGAGAATAAGAAAGATATTGCGAGTTCCAATAAAGTTGCTAAAATTAGTTCAGATCAATTAGAAAATGCTTTGGAAATGGGTAGACAACAAGATGTTACTGAATGTATTGGTAATGTTTTATATCAGTTAGAAAGTGCATCTGAACCTATTAAATTAGATGATGAATTAGAACAATATGATTTGATCAAGAAGCTGTTCTATGGTAAAACGAAACAAACTATTATGCCTGTGAATAATTCCACAAAAGTGCCTGCCAAGTATGAAAGATTTCTTTCATTGTTAGTTAATGTAAGTGATCATCCAAGGGATATTTATGATGCTCTGGATTCTTCCTTCCAAGATGAATATCTTACCATGGAAGAATATGGTGACGTAAAGAGAACCGTATCTGTTACGTTATTACCAACCATCTTACATGTACAAATCCAACGTGTATACTATGACAGAGAAAGATTTATGCCATTTAAGTCTATCGAGCCTGTTCCGTTCACAAATAAATTGTACATGGATAGATATGTCGAAACTGATAATCAAGAATTACTAGAGAAGAAGATTGAGACTTCTAAGATGAAAGAGAGGTTAAGATATTTGCACAATAGAAGGAAAGAATTGTTGAACAGAAACAAGTTTGGCCTTTCAAGAAAGGAAGCATACATGGAAACTATCAAGTTTTTAAAATCTGATACTTTAGAGAAAACAGACATTGATGTAACTGATAATGAAGAAACAATTAATGGTCTAAATCAATTGATTGAAGATGTCAATAATGAATTGAATTCTATTTATACTGAAATTAATGATTTAGAAGGTAAAATATCCCACCAATTCGATAAATTCCATAACATTGGATACACATTATTTGCTGTGTTTATTCATAGAGGTGAAGCCAGTTATGGTCATTATTGGGTTTATATCAACGATCCAAACCAATCTGGGATCTGGAGAAAATACAACGATGAGAGTGTTACAGAAGTCAATGAATCGGAAGTGTTTAACTTCACGGAGGGAAATACTGCCACACCATATTTTCTAGTCTTTGTCAAGAACGAGGATAAAGAAGGTATTGAACCTCTAAAGAGAATCCTTGACAATCCTGAAATCGAGACACTTGATTAGTTACTAATATATACACCACATATGCATACATCAATATATATATATATATAAATAAACAACAGAAACAATAAATCGTATCTTATCCTTTATTCACTGATCCATGCTGCCACTACCACTGCCACTGTCATTTGTGTTGGGCCATATATGTCATCGCAGATTCACTTTACTTTGCCTTGAACCAGAAATATCAGCAGAGCGCAGTTCGCTCTGTTCACTTCAAACCGAAAAAGTCCCGCAGTGACTGTTTGGAATCATCTCATATCACATAGGGAAAAGGAAAAAAGAGTTGAACATCCATTTTACAACAAACAAAACAAATAATGAGACAAACACACTAGCCTTAACCCACTGAATTTTCTTAAAGGAATTGATTAATCTTTCACGGCAAAAATATTAGTCATATAGGATACTGTTTCATTGTATAAGTGTGTTTCCATTTTGTAGATCAGAGTTTCGAGTTAGTTATACGTTAGTGGTAATCTAAATAAAGAGAAAGAAGGTTACCAATAATAGTAACAACAAATTACAATATTAAAACAGGTATTATGTCCACATTGCAACGTCGTAGAGTAAATAGAGCTGGTTCAGATAGTGATGGATCAGATTTTACACAAATTACTACCACTGCCGAACAATTGGCTGACACTGTTAAGAAGGAGACTACTAATGCTGAAGAAGAGAAATATAAAAGTATAGATGCTGACGATGATGATAATAGTTCAGTCGTTGGTAAAAGAGTTGCATACGATCCAGAGGAAGCTAAATTACAAGGTGATTTGACTATTCCTAAGTTAACACTGATGGAAGAAGTTTTATTAATGGGTTTAAAGGATAGAGAAGGCCATTTATCCTTTTGGAATGATAATATATCTTATGCTCTACGTGGTTGTATATTGATAGAATTAGCATTAAGAGGTAAAATCAGAATGTTGGATGATTCTGCAAGGAAAAGATTCGATGTCTCCGAAAGATTAGTTGAAGTTATAGATGGTTCAAAGACTGGTGAAGTATTATTAGATGAAACTTTACAATTAATGAAAAATGATGAACCATTAACTGTTGCCAATTGGATTGACTTATTGAGTGGTGAAACATGGAACCTGATGAAAATTAATTATCAATTGAAGCAAGTAAGAGAAAGATTGGCTAAAGGTTTAGTAGATAAGGGTGTCTTAAGGACAGAAATGAAGAACTTCTTTTTATTTGATATGGCTACACACCCTGTTGCAGATTCAACTTGTAAAGAAGCAATTAAGCGCAGAATACTCTCTGTATTGGTATCGAGAAACATGGAAATAGAATATAATGAATTTTTCCCAGAGACTACTTCATTTGCATTGATCAGGACTGTAGCGTTGATATGTAGTGCATATGGTGCTAATGTTTTAGAAAATGTCTTAGCTTCAATTGATAATTAATTT
>PPOO01000905.1:74044-87251 GCA_003708545.1 Maudiozyma turicensis
TGCTAATGTTTTAGAAAATGTCTTAGCTTCATTAGATTTCGATAAACGTGATAGGGCTGTTGGAAGATCTGATGAAATTATGGCTCAATTTTCGCAATTCCCTTTCAAATTAGACGCTGAATCTGAATATGGTATCTCTATTAATTTAAATAGAGAAGTTAAGGATGAAATGGATGGTTTAACAGGTCATGATTTACAATTAGAAGTTGTTGCTGGTGTCGTAGAGGTGTTCTCAAGAATGGACTTATTATTGTAAGTAAGTTAGATAACAATAGGTGTCGTATAAATTATTATGACTTGTAAAATATATATAATATATAGGCAGGTATAAAACTACAGTTTTAATTATCCTTATTGTACCTATGTGACTATCAAAATAATATTATGAAATTATAACGAATATCATACATTATATTTATCAGTATCACTTTATTTTAAATTCATGAGATCTAAATAGCAACACATATCCTGTGCTATCAATGAAAGCTCGTTAATAAATCTAATATTGACTCACTAATTGTAATTAAAGATAACTCTCAGTCTTTAAGAGGGTAACAATCGCTATCATTTCCATCGTCTTGTTATTCATTTTCTTTCACAGTTCGCACTGTTTTGAAATTTTTTTACCGTTCAGCTCAGCAGGAAATTGAACAACAAACCAATCTGTACTACATATAAGTGAAAAATTCAGAGGTTAGCAAAGAGCAAACACAATTACAAATACAATTATATATTGTACCGTTATTAAAAGTGTTCCTTTATTAATTTAGAGTTATTTCAACATTTAATTTAATTGATATATCTAGCATAAGCGATACGCAGAGGTAAGAATGTCAACTACGTCCCCTGCTCAACAAGATGATTCCGTCAAGGAAGTAAGCCAAGATAATGTAGCACAATCTTCTACCGTTGAAGAGGTCAAGAGTCCAGCTGATGAGGAAATAAATGATTTATTTGGAGATGACGACGAAGAAGATGACGACAATATCATAAGTAATCGTCGTCAACGAAAGGGTGTCAGTGACGAAGAAGATGAGGATGTGGATGAAGATAGCAACCAGTATGGTCGTTCTAGATCTCATGGTGAGGATGAAGAAGAAGCTATGTATACAAGGAAGTTTTATGGAGAAGACGCCGACAATTATTCTGCTGATGAAGAAGACCATCCATTCAAAGAAGAAGATGTTGAATTAGTTAGACATATGGTGCCATACACTACAAATTCCTTAGAGAAGAGAACTGATGATAAGGCTACAGAGGAAAAGGATACCGAAGACAGTCATATATTTTATGCAAAAGTTCCACAATTTCTAACAATAGATCCAGTACCATTCGATCCACCAAGATTTGAAGAATCTGTGAGAAATAGATTGACTCAGGAAGCTTCCGAAGAAGATAAATTAGGTGATCGTTTGGTTGATGAGAACACAATTAGATGGAGATATTCTCGTGACGCCAACCAAAGAGTGTTTAAGGAATCCAACGCCCAAATTGTCAAATGGTCGGATGGTACATATTCTTTAAAATTGGGTGAAGAATATACAGATATATTGGTCAATGATACTGATAACACTTTCCTAACTGTATCACATGATAAGCAAGAATTGATGCAATGTATTAATGGCGGTGAAATTAGCAAGACAATAATGTTTATCCCAACTTCTACAAACTCCAAGATACATCAAAGACTAAGTAAAGCTGTTGCAAGAAGAAATAAAATCGAACATGATGGTCCAGGTACATTCTTGATTCAAGTTGATCCGGAAGTTGAGAAGAAAGAATTAGAGACAAAGCAACTACAAATTATGAGGGATAGAAGAAGAAGACAAATAAAAGAGAAGGAATTATTAGACTCTGGTGAAGCTACCCCAGATTCGTTCGGAAGACGTTCCACTTCAAAGCCTGCCAGTAGTGCGTCATCTAAGAGAGCATACCAAGATGAATATGAAGAAGATGATTTCTTGGTTGATGATGATGATGAAGAAAACGAATACGCAGATGAGGATGATGAAAGAGATATACTTGATGCCTCTGAGGAGGAGGAGGAGGATGAATACGAAGAAGAAAGAAGAGCCGAAAGATTGAAGAATATGAAGAGATCGAGCACAACATTTAAGGAAGATAGTATAGAGAACGGAGATAGTAGTTCAAGAAAGAAATCAAGGGCTATCATTAGCGATGATGAGGATGACAAATAAGGTTAAATAAAAATGCCTAGCCTATAGAGACTAATCTTAAAATTTTGTGAAGAGCTCTCAATGTAATGTAAGTAAATAATTCAATATATTTTTCTAAATATTTTCAATAGTGCATACTTCTAATTGTTAATACTTATCGATTACAAGTTAGTTTTACTGATTCTGAAATTAGTATTACCCTCCCTCACGCCACACGAAACATTTCATTACGTCAAATCAAAATAATAACGCGAACAATTGAAACTTTCACCCTATAAATATATATACAGCTGCATAACATTTATGGAAGTTTCTAAACACTCCTTTTTATGTAAACATTATTTTTTTATATAAAAAAAAGTTCAATTCAACTTTCAATTGACGTATATTTAGATCTACATTTGATCATTATATTGAAATCACAGTACAGAACCCATATTAAACACTACTATACACAATGTCTTGGCAAGGTATGTATCACCGGAATTGAAATTTATATGAACTGATGAAATTAAAACAATTGGGGGATTTAATACTATACCCATTCAATTGAGAGAGTATGCAATTTTTATTATGAGTACATGATTCCATGAATAATAAATCAGAATCTAATGAAAGGTTTTGAGAGGTACATATGATTCAGAAACTATCCACAATTCATCAAGAGTTCGGTCATTCTTCAAACTACCTGCATGTTTACTAACAATTACATTTCACCTACATTTTGGGAGAACGATACTTGTAGCGTACACTGACAATCTCTTAGCTACCGGTAAGGTCGATAAGGCTGTCATTTACTCCAGAGCAGGTGATGCTGTCTGGGCTACCTCTAACTTAACCCTACAACCAACTGAAATTGCTGAAATTGCTAAGGGTTTTGATGATCCATCCGGTTTACAATCTAACGGTCTACATGTTCAAGGTCAAAAATTTATGATGTTGAGAGCCGATGACAGAAGTATTTACGGTAGACACGACGCTGAAGGTGTTGTCTGTGTGAGAACTAAGCAAACTATTGTCATTGCCCATTATCCTCCAACTGTTCAAGCTGGTGAAGCTACAAAGATTGTTGAACAATTGGCTGATTACTTAATCAGTGTTCAATATTAGAAGTTCAAAAATGAATATTGGATTTTTTAAAGGAAACAAGGATACATATAATTGGCAAAATAAATATTGAAATAAATAGCTAGTGATTTTGGACCGATAGTTTAATTTTACTTATATACCTAAATATTTATCAAACGATTACTCAATTATATTTGAAGAAACTCCGATTGCTGTGTTCATAAGAATGTTTTGCATGTGGTGGCTAATGATGCGGTTGTACATTATGCACTGCATGGATATGCATTAAGGTACATACCGGGTTATATCCATAGACGCATTGGAAATTTTTCCTTAGAATACATAACTGTGTGTATTGCGGAATGGGTGTATTGATACCATGCGTTATTACATAGAACCACCACTTTGATGTTGTCCAACAAGACCTGCCATTTCTAACAATGCACGATCTTCTCCAAGACTCTTCAAATTAACGTGCTGTCTTCTTTTGGCTTCTTTTTCTTCCCATTGAAGTTGCCTTATCTGTTCTTCTAATTCTTTTTCACCACCACAACCCCATACTTCAATATCCTGTATTATAAATCTCAGCTCGAATGTTCTATCTGTGGTTTCCTTTTCGATTTGCAAGGAACTTGGGTTTAATTTTCCACCATATCCAACATTTCTAAATGCAGCAAATTCTAGGGAATTGTCTATAGTTAATGCGACATTACCAGGCTGATGTTTTTCTAATGTTGATTTGATGATAGGTTGAGTGCTTCCGATACCTATACCACCACCTATGGTATTAAAATATACAATATTAGAAATATTCGAACGGTAAATATCTTGTCGCGGACTCAATTGAATTATGGTAGTGTTTGAACCACCAAAATAAGACTTATTTGTAACCTTCCAGGGTTCTTTTATAAAAACAGCAAATATTACTTTTCTTTTCCTTTCGAAACATTCGTCCAAATGTTGATCATCATCTCTTAATTTGGGATAGCATTCTAAGAATTTCTTATATCTTGGATTTTTGGATGATCCATATTCTGTATCATCTGTTATTCTCATCCCACTAATAAGTACAATAGTGGGTGCAACCCATTTAAACACTTTAGATTGCAATGATCTCATGGAGAAACCGCTTTCTCTGCCAATGTATAGTTTCTGTAATTTAGTTATTGCAATTTCTTTGGGTAGTGACGCATTTATTTGTGAATATAATGATTTGCTTAGAAGCTTTGATTCTGCTGTTTTATCAATTGGTCTTTCCGTATCAACCAGATCCTTCTCCTGGTATAACAAGTGCTCTACTAGATTCTCTAATCCAATCAATATATTTGGTATTATTACTTTAAAAACAGTTGAAAATTCTTGAAATGTAATGGGTCTCATACTGCCCGGTGCCGTAGTTAAAGTGAATGCTTCCGTATTCATGGATCGTATTATGCATTTTGCAGATAATTCAAACGTTTTCCAATCGTCGTTATCGATATCGTAGTTCAGTTTGCAATTATTGGTTGGGCAAATATAATTCAATGTAAGTAGCCAAGTAATGAAACAAAGTATAATTTCTGAATCAACGGTAATTTCATCAAAATTAGTTTCATTATAATCGCCCAGCACTTCATTCAACTGGTATGATTCATTTAGGGATATTGTGTTGTATAACAGATTCTCCTTTCCTACTTTGCTCAATGCGATAAATAATAATGTCACTATATTAAATGATTTATGTGCAACGTATTTTTTGCCTCTTGGTGATAATAATACTATTGCTTTAAGTATGCCACCAAACGAAGCGTCATTTTGTAAATCATTAATTAATGGATAATTACTTAATGTTTTAAATATTTTCAAAACAATATCTGATAATAGTCTATTATCCTCCGGGACATGTAATTTTTGTAAAAGTTGTTGATGTGGGTATATTTCGTTGAGATCCTTCTTATCATTTAAAGAAACACTATATGATAAGAATTCACTAGTTGTTAAATGTCGTATAGCTCTCTTCAAAAAATATTCTTCAATTTCTGTTGTGTTATGGTATTTATTTTGTATCTTATTTAAATTTCGTTCATATTTGGAGGTATCATTACCTGGTGTTGAGTTTGATTGTCCCATTTAAAATTTCGCAGATATGATATAGTTGATCTTGCTTCTATATAGTAGTATGTACATAACCGATGCAAATATATTTATATCTTTTTTAAGAACTATTGTCATTGTTGCACTCCAATTATTCCATTTATGCATTCTTTTTTCAGTTGCAGCCACCGTTAAGCGCTAATTGTCGCCGGATTTAAGGCAACCGGTCTTTCTTCTTCTCTTTTTGAAGGATGAACCAGACCACAGAATCATTATAATTTGTTTATGTATTATTTTACTGTTATTTTGTTTATGTAGATATGTAGCTTCCATATACATATATGAGTTGAAATCCTAGGCATAGAATGATACAGATTTTGATTTTCTTGCTTGAACTTCACCTATAGCTTCCACGAAATCTTCGTGTTTAACTGATGATTGTCCATTTCTTAACGCAATCATACCTGCCTCTACTGTGACAGCTTTCAATTGAGCACCGTTGAATTCATCGGTGGATCTTGCTAATTCTTGCCAGTTAATATCATCATCGGTAGTCATCTTTCTTGAATGAATTTGTAAAATCTGAGCTCTTGAATCTTCTGTAGGTAATGGGAATTCGATCTTTCTATCTAATCTACCGGATCTTAACAAAGCAAGATCTAAAACATCGACTCTATTGGTTGCAGCTAGTACTTTAACACGATCATCTGAACTGAAACCATCCAATTGATTTAATAATTCCAGCATAGTTCTTTGTACTTCTCTATCCCCAGATTTTTCAGAATCGAATCTTTTAGTACCAATTGCATCTAACTCATCGATGAAAATGATCGTTGGAGCCTTTTCTTTAGCAAGTGCAAAGGCGTCACGGACCAACTTAGCCCCTTCACCGATGAACATTTGAACTAATTGTGGAGCAGCTAATTTTAAGAAAGTTGCGTTAGTTTGAGCTGCACAAGCACGAGCTAAAAGTGTCTTACCTGTACCTGGAGGGCCATACATCAATGCACCCTTTGGAGCTCTAATCCCTAAATCCTTGAATTTGTCAGCACGCTGCATTGGTAATACAATAGCTTCTACTAATTCTTCGATTTGTTTATCTAAACCACCTACATCAGAATATGTTTCAGTTGGTTTTTCATCGACTTCCATTGCCTTAACACGAGAATCGAATTCTGATGGTAAAGTATCTAAAATCAAATATGAATCCTTATTAACACCTACTAAATCATTGGGTTTCAATTTATCTGGATCTACTAAACCAACCATTGGTAAGAAAACGGTTTGTCTTGATGAAGTCTTAACAACTGCCGCTTTACCTTGTGCAGTATTATCTAAATTAACATTACCACCTTGAGTATTTGATTCGTTATTATCAGTATCGTCAACTGTATCCATATCCATTATTTCAACAACATTAGCAACAAGATAAGGTAATTGTTTATTATTTTTAATCTTTTCTTTATTATCTCTAATTTTTTCAACCATTACATTATTTTCATGAGACAATCGTTGTAATTCAGATCTAAAGATACGAATCTCGTTATCTAATAGTTTAGTTCTTGTTTGTAATTCATGTGTAGATAATGATAAAATCTCTTGATCTAATTCATCATCACCTGGTAAAGTTTGCGCATCTAATTCTTCTAAAGTAGTCATTCTTAAATAATGTATCTCTTTTGTATATACAACGTCTCTCCTAAAGTGTTATATTTTTGAACTGAGAAGATGTAAATATGTATCTATTCACTGTTAAAAAAAGTCTTATTCACTAAATTTATAGTAGTTCAGTCATCAACCTCGAGTGTATGGATGAATATATATCTATGCTAGTTATTTGGTTACACTAGGAAATGCTGGGGTCAAAAAGCAAGGTCTTCAATATTTTGCCACCTTAGGGCTCTGTAACTAGCTCGGAGAAGAAAGGGGAAAAAAAATAGTCTACATTCAAATAATAATGTATGTCGTGCAAGGTGATATTTCTGGTGAAACTATAGAACGGAAGAAATAAGATGAGGAGAGGTGACAGCAAATGGCATTGTATTGGAAGTCATTACTTAATATATATGTATATATCTATTGCTGCATTGACATTTTTTTGTGATATATTATATTATAGAGGAGTAAGAATGTTATTATAAAGGTTGAGTAATCGAGCTGATTATCAATGTCACATTTCCATAAGTATATGTGACTCTAAGATGTACGTTATATATATTCCCAATTCACTGTAACAATTAGTACTGATTTTGAATGAAAATTTCCTACCATTTCTCAATTACATACACACTATTCAAGATAGTACATAACAAAGCATCATATCGTTATGAACAGCTGTTTTCTAATTGATGACACTTTACACAGATGGACACCTTTTATAACTCCGAACAACGTACTTATAGCAAGGGGGTACAACTTAGCCGCCGACACGCCAATTTCAATTCCATTATACAAAATAACAAAGACAATAATGAATATACTATGGGTTTTTGCCCCCCCCCCCGCCGGATCGATCACTGTAGAAATAAAAAACATAACTGACGCCGCAACAACTGAACACAGGACTAAAAAAGAAAATTGACCGCGGTTCGAATTTGCTTGTTTTTCACCGCGCGGTGTTGCACAACCCGAGAGACCTAACAGAATGAAAAAATAAATAAATAATTGGTGCCGCCGATTCATACGTTCTGGAAAGAGAAAAAAAATTTGAAAATATTAAATATAAGTTGGGAACGAGAAAAAAAAAGAAAAATTATTGATCTCATCTCATCGTTGATATTGTTACTAAAGAACGATATAACAAGGATAATTACTCGAATATATAGTTCAATAAAACAGAACAAAGGTAAAAAGACTAATACTCATATACTCTCTCTTTTCTCCCCACTCCACTGTTTGTTGGATTATTACTACATTCTACTCTAACAAAATGAAGGAAATTGTAAGTAGTGAGACACCGAAAAGGATCAGTGGTCTTCAATTTAGTGCCTTAAGTGCTGCTGATATAGTTGCACAATCAGAAGTAGAAATTTCATCTCGTGATTTATTTGATTTGGAAAAGGGTAGAGAACAGAAGAAGAATGGTGCTTTGGATCCAAGAATGGGTGTATCCTCATCAAGTTTGGAATGTTCTACTTGTCATGGTAATTTAGCTTCATGCCATGGTCATTTTGGTCATATTAAATTAGCTTTACCAGTATTTCATGTAGGTTATTTCAAAGCAACAATTCAAATCTTACAAGGTATTTGTAAAAATTGTTCAGCAATTTTATTATCCGAAAAGGATAAAAGACAATTTTTAACTGAATTAAGAAGACCTGGTGTTGATAATCTAAGACGTATGGCAATTTTGAAAAAAGTATTGGATCAATGTAAGAAACAAAGAAGATGTTTACATTGTGGTGCATTAAACGGTGTTGTTAAGAAAGCTGCAGCAGGTGCAGGTTCTGCAGCATTGAAGATCATCCATGATACATTTAGATGGGTTGGTAAAAAATCTGCTCCTGAAAAGGATCAGTGGATCGGTGATTGGGATGAAGTTCTGTCTCATCACCCGGAATTAGAAAGATTTATTAAACGTTGTTCAGATGATTTGAATCCATTGAAAACTTTAACTTTATTTAAACAAGTTAAATCAGAAGATTGTGAATTATTAGGTATCGATGCCACTGTTAAATCAGGTAGACCAGAAACCTATATTTGGAGATATTTACCTGCTCCACCGGTATGTATTAGACCCTCGGTTATGATGCAAGATTCACCGGGTTCTAATGAAGATGATTTAACTGTTAAATTAACTGAAATTGTTTGGACTTCATCTTTAATTAAAGCTGGTTTAGAAAAAGGTATATCAATTAATAATATGATGGAACATTGGGATTATTTACAATTAACTGTAGCAATGTACATCAATTCTGATTCTGTTAATCCAGCAATGATGCCTGGTGCCTCAAGTGGTGGTTCAAAAGTTAAACCAATCAGAGGTTTCTGTCAGCGTTTAAAGGGTAAACAAGGTAGATTTAGAGGTAATTTATCAGGTAAGCGTGTTGATTTTTCCGGTAGAACAGTCATCTCACCAGATCCTAATTTATCAATCGATGAAGTCGCCGTCCCGGATAGAGTCGCTAAAGTCTTAACCTTCCCAGAAAAGGTTACAATGTATAATAAAAGAAGATTACAACAATTAATATTAAATGGTCCAAATATTCATCCAGGTGCAAATTATTTATTAAAGAAAGATGAAGAAGCAAGAAGAAATTTACGTTATGGTGATCGTTTAAAATTAGCTAAAAATCTAAGATACGGTGATATTGTAGAAAGGCATCTAGAAGATGGTGATGTTGTCTTATTTAATAGACAACCTTCTTTACATAGATTATCTATCTTGTCACATTACGCAAAGATTCGTCCATGGAGAACGTTTAGATTAAATGAATGTGTTTGTACACCTTATAATGCCGATTTCGATGGTGATGAAATGAATTTACATGTACCACAAACAGAAGAAGCAAGAGCTGAAGCAATTGATTTAATGGGTGTGAAGAATAATTTATTAACACCAAAGTCTGGTGAGCCAATTATTGCCGCTACACAAGATTTCATCACTGGTTCTTATTTGATATCTCATAAGGACTCCTTCTTTAATAGAGCCACATTGACACAATTATTATCCATGATGTCTGATGGTAATATGCAATTTGATATTCCTCCACCAGCTATTATGAAACCACATTATTTATGGACAGGTAAACAAGTCTTCTCTTTATTAATTAGACCAAATCACAAATCTCCTGTTGTAATTAACTTAGATGCCAAAAATAAGGTATTCATTCCACCAAAACATCAACATTTACCAAATGAAATGTCACAAAATGATGGGTTTGTTGTAATTAGAGGTTCAAACATTTTAAGTGGTGTAATGGATAAATCAGTTCTTGGTGATGGTAAGAAACATTCTGTTTTCTATACCATTCTTCGTGATTACGGTCCACAAGAAGCTGCTGAAGCAATGAACAGAATGGCTAAATTATGTGCTAGATATCTAGGTAATCGTGGTTTCTCTATTGGTATTAATGATGTCACCCCAGCTGATGATTTAAAACAAAAGAAAGAAGAATTAGTAGAAATTGCTTACGCTAAGTGTGATGAATTAATTGATCTATATAACAAGGGTAAATTAGAAACTCAACCAGGTTGTAACGAAGAACAAACTTTAGAAGCTAAGATTGGTGGTTTGTTATCCAAGGTTAGAGAAGAAGTCGGTGACGTTTGTATTAATGAATTAGATAATTTAAATGCTCCTTTGATTATGGCTACTTGTGGTTCTAAGGGTTCCACATTAAATGTTTCCCAAATGGTTGCTGTTGTCGGGCAACAAATTATTTCTGGTAATCGTGTTCCTGATGGTTTCCAAGATCGTTCCTTGCCACATTTCCAAAAGAATTCGAAGACTCCACAATCTAAGGGTTTTGTTAGAAATTCTTTCTATTCAGGTTTATCACCTCCAGAATTTTTATTCCATGCTATTTCTGGTCGTGAAGGTTTAGTTGATACTGCTGTTAAGACTGCCGAAACTGGTTATATGTCACGTAGATTGATGAAATCTCTAGAAGATTTATCCTGTCAATACGATAATACAGTCAGAACCTCATCAAATGGTATCGTTCAATTCACGTACGGTGGTGATGGTTTAGATCCATTAGAAATGGAAGGTAACGCCAAACCTGTTAACTTCGTAAGATCATGGGATCATGCTATGAACGTTTCCTTCGATAAGGATGCTAATGGTTTATTACCATATGAAATCAGAAAAGTTACGGATGCTATACTAAGACCATTAGAGAAGAGATTGATCAGATACGATAATATTGGGAGACTAGTTTCTGAAAAGGATCAAAGTGAGGATGCATTCGTAGATCAAAATGACGCAGAAAGAAATTTCTATGCATCAATTAGAGACTTTATGGAAGAAAAAGCTGTCAAACTGGCCAAGGTTAGAAAGACAAGAGGTATGTTAGAGATGTTAGCTGAACCAGCTGCTGAAATGCAAAACATAGACCCAGACGAAACTGTTCCTGAAACAATCAAAAATTCAGTTGATCAATTATTCAGAATTACTGAGGCTGCAGTTAAGACTTTCTTGGAGATTGCTCTATTGAAATACCGTAAGGCAAGAGTTGAACCCGGTACTGCTGTTGGTGCCATTGGTGCACAATCTATTGGTGAGCCTGGTACTCAAATGACTTTGAAGACTTTCCATTTTGCTGGTGTTGCTTCTATGAATGTTACATTAGGTGTTCCTCGTATTAAGGAAATTATTAATGCGTCTAAGGTTATTTCCACTCCGATTATCAATGCAGTTCTAGTTAACAAAGATGATGAAAGAGCAGCAAGAGTTGTGAAGGGTAGGGTTGAAAAGACATTACTTTCTGATATTGCTTTCTATATTCAAGATGTTTACATTAACAATCAAGCATACCTTCAAATACGTGTTGATTTAGGAACTATTGAAAAATTACAATTAGAATTGACACTTGAGGACATTGTGGTGGCTATTGCAAGAGCGCCAAAATTGAAGATCCAATTCTCTAGTATTTCTGTCGAATTACCTGACAAGATTCAAGTCAAGGTTGATTCTGATGGCGGTAAAACAAAAACTTCTGCTGCATCTACTAAGATCGTGTACGAAAATGCATTATTCTATAGAATGCAACAACTTCGTCGTGCTCTTCCAGCTATTGTTGTTAAAGGTCTACCTGATATCGCTAGGGCTGTTATTAATATTCGTGATGATGGTAAGAGAGAATTGCTAGTTGAAGGTTATGGTCTACGTGATGTTATGTGTACAGATGGTGTTATTGGTTCAAAGACAACTACAAATCATGTTTTGGAGGTTAACAATGTTCTGGGTATTGAAGCCGCTAGATCTAGTATTATTGGTGAAATTGATTATACTATGAGTAATCACGGTATGAGTGTCGATCCTCGTCATATTCAATTGCTAGGTGATGTTATGACATATAAGGGTGAAGTTCTAGGTATTACAAGATTCGGTCTAAGTAAGATGAGAGATTCTGTTCTTCAATTAGCATCTTTCGAGAAAACAACAGATCATTTATTCGATGCTGCATTCTACATGAAACGTGATGCAGTTGAAGGTGTCTCGGAATGTATTATTCTAGGTCAAACTATGTCTATTGGTACAGGTGCATTCAAGGTTATCAAGAGCACCAATGTTGAAAAGAAGGATTTAATACCGAAACCCACACTTTTCGAATCATTATCTAATGAAAATGTTTTGAAAGCACATTAGATTCATTTACGTCATTAATTAAATAAAATAAAATAAAATAAAACATTCTATATATTTATAACTACATATTAAAATAAAATAATAATAATAAATTATAATAGTACCCTATTTATTCTAATAAATTGCATTTCTTAAATAAATAGAACTAGACCTGTGGTCCTTCAATTGACAAATAAAGACAAGAAAACAAAGTATATTGACATCGGCGGCTCTTCTCCTACTTTGGAGAATAGAAATTGGAGGACCAAAAATAAAGCCCTGTAGGGGGCTCGAACCCCTAACCTTGTGATTAAGAGTCACACGCGCTACCGATTGCGCCAACAAGGCTCTTATTTCTTAATATTTTGTAACCAAGATGGCCTTTTCTGGTAACCAAAAAATGACCTTTTGGTGACACAAAGCCTCCATATCACAATTACTCAATTAAATGGCATCTCTATGAGAGCTATGACATGAATAAGAGTCACTAGCCTCAAATGGCATAGTGTGACACTTTATTCCATCACTTTAAACCGTCTCCTCAGCAATTAGGAACGTCAGGAGCATATCACCCAGAAACAGCCGTAGAACAGTAAAT
>PPOO01000906.1:0-11405 GCA_003708545.1 Maudiozyma turicensis
ACTTATGTATAACTTATATAAAGTAAGCAATTACAACTACACTAATTGTACCATTATTAATTACAAAAGTACTAATCTAATAATGTCCTCGACTAATATAAGTCAATACTTCCAATTACTACAACAACAGATAATAACACAACTCGGACGACACAAATTCGAATATAAAGATTTTACGACGTCGATATTATAAACGACTATAATAATCCCAGTATCATTATAAAGACTGTAGAAGTAAGATCTAAACTATTAGAGTATATTAAATTCCAGTAGAAGAAACGTGAGTGAATTAACAAGGGATGAAATATAATATTTCCATATATAAAGAACTAATAAACTGAACCTAGAAGTCAGAAGTTCGGTAGTTCGTATTACAATTTATAATTATTATATATTTTATATAATAAAAGAATAAGTAACAAAATATCCATTTTGCTTTATATAAACTCCAACACCATTAATTAATCTAAAATAATGTCTAACAATATGAACGAACTATCTAACGCTACTTCTAAGCCTTCAGCTCACTTTGGCTAGAAGACATATCTTATAAATACCAATTAATATAAAATATCGTTCAGTGTTTTTATATACTTTGTACAAAGTATATAAAAAGATATTAAATAGTATACATTTGTCATCGTTCTCTTTTATATCAGATTTTTTACAATTTATAGATGACATTGAATCTTTCTTTAGGAAAAATGTTCTATGCGCGTCATGTCTTTAAGCGGACAATATTTCTCATTTAGATAATGTTATCTAGATAGGGAAATTATAAGTTATATGGATTATAAACTTAGTCTGTATATTCAATGTAAGTATTGCAACTTAGCATTAATTACAACAGCAGTTCCTAAATTTATCTCGAGCCAACTAAATCATAAGAACCACGTTTCAAGAGTGAAGAAAATGTTAAAGGACTAAACTTGTGATCTTCAGGTATTATGCGGTAATTGTTTGGTACGAAATTATTCATGAATATATAAGAATATGTTATCACATTTATTTCTGGGAAAAAGAAAACACACAATTAGTTAGGCCTACCATAGATATCCGCAATTGCTTTGAATCTTGTGAATTACCATTTTTGAGATCCTAACTAACTTGTATATATTAATATCCCAAGGGTATCAAAATTAAGTTTTCGTCTGAAGAAATTTCCACTTTCCCCTGAAGAAATGATCTTTTTGACACTCTTAATTTCTGTGACATAGTCAATACACAGTGTTTAATCTTCATAGAAGAAGTAAAAAGTACTAAATTTTCGTACAACTTCACACAATTTGTGCCAACTGTCTCTGTTTGATCGGCGAAATCTCTGTCCGATCTTCCAAAGTGGGTCGTCAATTATTATGGCATTACGGCAGCGCCAACATTCCCGCGAAGAAAATTTCACCCTCTACAGCAAAAGCTCGGTAAAAAAAAGGATAGGATCTTGAAATTATATAAACTGAAAAAGTTTCATCATATACAAGGGAAGTCTTGTTTTACAAGCATAACGTTTCTACTTTAGTTCACAAGCTCCATAAAAATAGCTAAGAACAACAATTAAATTACAAGTCAATATGTCTGATTTTAAATCTAGTTTCCAATCTCAATTTAAGCAGTTCGATCAGGTATGTAATGTTAAGTTATTATTAATAATCTTCGTTGCCCCTTTTTTTTCTTAGGTGTGCTTAACTTTTGTCAAACTTGCCAATTACTAACAAATATATGTTTATTAAAAGCAATTTGCCCAAAACCAATTCTTAGGTAATCTTGAAACCAAAACTAAGATTCCGAGATCATATTTAATCTCTTCCTTTACCTTTGTCTATCTATTATTAACGTTCCTAAACATTGGTGGTATTGGTCAGATTCTTTCCAACTTTGCCGGGTTTGTTCTACCTACTTATTTTTCCATTCAAGCAATTAAAACTACAACTAAGGATGATGATATGAAACTGTTGTCTTATTGGATTATTTTTGGTTTCTTAAATGTTATTGAATTCTGGTCTGGTGCCATTATCTACCTAATTCCATTCTATTGGTTTTTGAAGGTAATTTTCTTAGTATATATTGCTATTCCATCTACAGGTGGTGCATTCATGATCTGGAGTAAAATCATTGAACCATTCTATGACAAGTTCTTAGCAAGTAAAGCTAATAAAACTGCTAACAACCTAAAGCAATCTGTTGAAAACGCCAGTTCTTCAATCACATCTGGTATTTCCAGACATTCTAAATAGAATTAGTTATGATTAAATGCTGTACCTGTTAACTAAAAGTGAGTATTTCAGGAAGAGACTTATTATTTGAGTGAAAACTAAAGACAAATATGTGGAATTTCTATATCACATCAGCTTATTAGATGCTGTCCGAATAACAGCCTTCAAATAATTATCACTTTTTTTGTTATATAGATTTTAGCTTCTACGCACAATACATACATACAATTTTATTATATAACTCTTATTGGGTAACCGACAAAAATAGTTGTTACAAAGGGCTGTTATTGTTAGTCCTTTTTTCATGAATAATTGCTTTCATTATATGTACGTATTTATATATCGTAAGAACTATATGGTCTTATCCAACTTGTAATCAAATTGTTCACTTTCTGAGGCGGCGTTTCCATTTTTCTGAAAAGATAATTTAATTCTTAACTTTAGTTTACCTGAGCCACTTATCTTCAGACTCTGCTTGGCAAATTCACCTACTCCAATATCATTACCTGGGCGAAGTTGGCTCAAAGTTAATTTTTGTGTCTTAGGGACAGCACATAATGGTTGAATATTCTTTATTTCATTCTCTTTTGCTTTTATGTATAACTCTAGATGGGCAAGACCAGAAGAGATGTCTATGATGTTTTCATATACTTGAAGTTCATTACCTTCATGAATTAATACTGAATCTGATGGCAGTGATATTGTTTCATTGGTTGCGGCACTTATTCCACTGGTAGCTGGTGTATTCGCACTTCCTCCAGATGATGCTAAAAGTTCAGATAATAAGTCACTATTTTTCTTTTCTGGTGCTGCGTTTGACTGAGCTACTTTGGAGGTTGTTGTTGTATCTCCTAGTAAGTCTAGTAGTATGTCGTTTTTCGTCTCGTGTGGCTTAGATGACGCCAAGCCTCTATAGGATAAATTGGCTTCAGTACCATCCATTATTTTTTTTTCAAATTTAAGCATTGCTTGTAAGAACAATTTCTTTACTGAATCAGGTTGATTGAATAGTAACTCGTATTGGACACTCTTTGTTTGTATCATTAAATTTGCATCTTTTGAATGGCTTACGATTATTTGTCTTAAATTTTCAAGTGCCTGCTTATCAACTATTTTAGCGGACAGTTTTAAAGCTGAAGTCAAAATATAGTGGATCATTCTAGTATCATTTGACAATCTATATCTGTCATTCAATTCTAATAAATACTGTACAATTGAAGTGTCGTTAAGAATAGTTGAGTCTGTATAAGAATTTAATTTGATTAAATCTGCATATTCACCAAGACACCAAACTAATACCAGATCCATACATGTATTATTTTCAAATGGCGCATTCTTATTCTCCTTCTTATTAAATGATTCTGAAAGTTCTTGACTGAAAGTATTGATCTTGTGTTGTAAATCATCAATATTGTTGATAGCTATTAAAAATTCGTTGACTTTCTCCAAATCAATGAAGTTACCTGTTTTCTTTAGGATTGTTAGCAATGTGTCCATTTCTGCTTTGTCATCACCATTTGAGAAAATTTCAAATTTCCTCAATAGAGAATCAACAGTATAGACAACAAGATCCTTAGAATCGTCCATATCTATGTAGCTAGTAGCATAATTATAATGTGAACTTGATATTTGTTCTAAGAATTTGACTAATTCAGTAGTCAATTCTTTCAAATTTTGTTCATTCATAATGGCAAAAGTTAAAGCTAATGCTCTAAATTTAATAGAAATATCATAGTCGTAAAGGCATTGTGAGATAAATTTTCTGTATCTTTGAACAGCTGCAGGTTCTTCAGGTACGACCTTAATTAATGTATTTAAACCAACATATTTGACGTTGTTACCGATAGTAGAATTCTTAGTGGGTGTCAAAAAGTTGGCAAGGATATTAATACCCAAAACTCTCAATGGTTGTGACAATTGTAACTCAAAGATTGATCTTGTTACCTCATATAAGATAGCATTTCCAGGATTCTTAGCTGAGCTTGTGTTGGTAGCTAATTGGGTTAATAAATAGTCGAAGGAACTATTATGTTGAGTAATTTCCTCCAATTTCAAGTTGTTACCTATTTTGAAGAACCATTTCAAAGTAACAATTAATTCACACTGTAAAAATGGATCTTGAATCCCTTGAACATCATAAGCTGGCTCCAAATTCTTGGAATTTAAAGAGGATAAACGTGATGATAACTGTGGAATCAATTCGCTGATAGTTTTAACAATAGAAATATCTTGCTCCAAATCCTTCTGTCTCTGTTGTTCGTCTTGGTCATTTAATTCAGAGTCACTGTGATATTTCAAGGAATTGTCTAAACTTATTAAGATAGCTTGCAAAACTTTACAAATACCTAACAGGACACCATGAGTGCAAACAGTTTGATTGTTTAATAGCTTTGAACCAATAAGATCAATTGGGAAAATCTCCAATAAAGATCTATCCTTGAATATTAACTTGGCATTACATTGTAAAGCCTTTCTCAAAAGGTAAGGATCTGTAGATGTTCGTAAAATATTCTCAACATCAGGATATAAATCTCTTGCTAGTTCAGTTGAACTTAGACAGCCCAGAGTAGTTAATGCTAATGCAACAATATATTTATTTGGATGTTGTAAATCATTGTTTAGCATATTTGTCAATAATGTCAATAGATCCTGTGATTCATCTAACAATAAGAGAGTAGCTAAATAACCCAATCTCTTATCGACAAAATTGTCTGAAGCTATTAAGTTAATACTTTCAACTTGACCAAAATGGGTCTTTTCACCCAGGATATAAAGGTATAACAATTTTTGGATATTGACTCTTTTCTTCTCATTGGATAGTCTATCATCTCTTAATTTAGTTCTAATCTTTGCGGATTGTTTAGTAATGATTGATCTTTCATCAGCTAGAGTCTTTGCTCCACGGACATCCTTGATGAAACTTCTTAATGAGGAGGCTACCATTGGGAATCGTTTAAGATATGTTCTGTTTTATATATTTTTTGTAAGTTGGAAATAGTACCTCCTATCCTCCTATTCGTTAATGTCTCAAATTTTCTTTTCTTAACTAGGTGGCGATACAGTCACAATATGTGCCGGATTCTTTACAATACTCTGTATTGTTGTTGCTAAGGCTTATATCTGAATAATGGACTAAACAGGTATTTGTTCGAATATACCTCGATTATCTTTACTTGAAACTTTACTTCATCTACAATTGAAAATTCAAGTTAGTTTCACTTCGCTGTTGTTCCTCGCTGAGTCTCTCGCTGTTTTGTTCAAAAATTCGCTTTGGCGAAAAGCAGAACTGTGTCTCTTGTTGTGAAATATTTTCTCAAGAAAGTTACGCACAACAATGTTTTTGAAACAAAAGTAAGGCTAATGATATCTACAGAGAACTGGATGTGATCATATTAAATAAAACCAACCAGCATCAAGGGATCATGATATAGACAATACCTGTTGATGTTCAATTATGATTAAAAAGTGAAGTTAGAGACAATTATTGCCTTATTCCCAATAATTCACGACATCCCCGTAGAGACGCGAATTGCTGTTATAATTAACGCCATCGCTTATATGCACGAAAAAATTAATGACAATAAGCAATGAATTAAATTGTAAACAAAGGGAATCTACTTCAAGATGCATATCTTGATCATATGGTGAATTTAATGGTGGTCACAGCTTCATGATGTGGTAGATAAGCACAGCTGTTGAATATAGCATACCGTGGTTAGATAAACCCCAATAAAAAGAATACCTTTGAACTACAAATTGTTAACTGCATCATACTGTTCATACAATTTGTAATGACGAATAACGGAGATGACGATGGTCCAAAACTCAGGGAAGAAAAGGATTACAAGGAATTCTATCCATCGTTGGATGAAGATTCGTTGATACCTATCATATTTGATGTATCCAATGATTCAAATATAAAGCTCTCTATACCAGACAACAATATTGATTCCTTTCAGAATAGTAACAATGATTCAATTCCATGTAAACAGATTATTTTGAATGGCAAAATTACTACGGAACCTTTAATTATTGGGAACTCCTTAACAAACTTCCACAGATCAAACATTGACATTGAAGCTTTAGTGAATGATTCTGGTACAGAAGGACCAGACAAGAAGAGTCCCAAGTCATCAAGACTCATCACAAGCGATTCCGATGGGTATCCTGTTAAGATACGGCATAATCATACCAAAAACGCATTTAATATGAGGGATCTAATACGGGACTCACCGGGATTGAAGAACTTTAAAGTCTGTTATGATATGGATGAGCAAGATTATTTATACATCAACGATTATTTAAATCAGAAATATCCTTCGTTATACCTTAATGAATTGCAATTTGAAACTTTAATATCTGTATTGGAATATCAGTGGACTTTTATGCAATCTCATTTCCCAATTCCAACTCCACAGATAACTTCATTTGATCAATTATGTTCAGTATGTAACACAGAGGAGACCCAAACTAATGTAATTATATTTTGTGATTCATGTAATATTGCTGTACACCAAGAATGTTACGGCATAATTTTCATCCCACCAGGACCATGGCTATGTAGACCATGTATTCAGAAAAATAAAACTGTGACTAAACCATACTGTTGTGTTTGCCCAGAAATTGGGGGACCATTGAAACAAACTTCTTGTGGGACTTGGGTGCATATTTGGTGTACAATCTGGATCACTGAATTATCCTTTGGTAATTGGCATTATTTGGAACCTGTAGAGGGGATTGAAAAGATTCCAGCATCCAGATGGAGATTGGTATGCTCAATTTGTAAAGTCAAACATGGCGCATGTATTCAATGTTCAAACAAAAATTGTTTTACGGCATTTCACGTAACATGTGCTATGAAAATTGGGTTGCAGATGACACTTCTAAAGACAGGTTCATTGGCTGAAATGGCTCTAGGAGGTGACAAACTGGGATGTTTCTGTGACAGGCATTCTGCAGAAGCTCCGTTATTCTTAAAGGAGCGAATTGAAGAAGTTAAAGACGAAGTAGAGAGGTTGAATACATTCGAAATATTGGACGGTGAAGTGAAAGGAAGAAATCAAAGTCCGCTTGATAATGCCATATTAAATATCAGGAAATTTCCAAAGACACCTATGATTTTTGTTCAACAGATCCAATCATTAATGTCTCAATTGGTTACTAATAAAACTATAATAAAGACGGCAAGTTTAGATATTTGTAAATACTGGAGTTTAAAAAGAGAACTAAATGATGGTGCGCCATTATTTGAACCTTCAACTGATAACCTATACTCTTATGATCTGTTAAACCCCAACCATCTTGATCAACAATTAGATTTTACGAATGTATTGATAGATCATCTGGCGCCATTGAATAAATTGGTTAAATTAGTCTCCGAGAGAAATGACATATCGACGAAGAAAATGGAGAACAATAGAAAAATTAATACAATGATTACAAACCCAGAATTATTCCTGCTAAATAACATCATTTTAGAGAAATTTGTAAACTCAGAACCGTATAAGCAGCTAACCTTTTTGTTAACCGAACCAAGATTTAGTGAAATCTTACAAAAATGTCAAGAAAGGAAGTTTGAGTCACTTTCTGATTATTATATGTCCATGAATAATATGTTTGATGAAATTTTGAACTCTGCAGACACCAATAGAATATTGAGTAGAAATATTGAAAGAGCTAAAGAATATTTAGGTGATACTGAAGAAGAAATCGGGAACAATATTTTGAAAGCGTCGTTGGAACAAGATTTTGTAATTCAAAATTCACTAAATATTGAAGAAGCTAAATGGAGATATTCTAGAGAAATGAGAGAAGAAGATTTAAGCGACGTTGATGAACTTTCTGATCATGAAATAAAAGACTTGAAAGCTATATTGACCCAGGAAAAGACCAAGCGTAAAACTTGTTCACCTAAAAAGATTCGAAACCTTAGAAAGAAAAGAGGCTAGGCACTTTCCTTTCACAGTAACACTTATCTTTACAACTGTTTTGTTTCTATATATATATATATCTATATATATATGTAAAATATTTATATGCTTATATAGACATTTCAATACTCATTTTTATTTCTTTCATCGTTTGACCCTTCTAAATAGATTATAGACCCTTAATTAAACGAGTAACTTCATTAATACCATCTTCGTGAACTTCAGATAATTTTTGTTGAACTATTTGTACGAAATCGTTAGCGTCAACTAATTCACCATCGTCATCCGCAAATTCTGGACCAAGTCTCTTAATACGTAATTTACCTTCAGCAAATTCTTCTTTACCTAGAATAACCGCTAGTGGGGCACCTGCCTTTTCAGCAGCTTCGAACTGTTTTCTTGGGTTAGCCTTAGCCTTGTATACGTATTCGGTTTCAATACCAGCATCCCATAATTGTTTAGCAACCTTCATTCTTTCTGGTAGGTAACCAGTCCAGTCCTTACCACCACCAAAAGCCATGACGAAGACTTGTGTGTAGATTGGTTTGATATCAGCAGAATTAATTCTTTGTTTAATTAAGGAGAAGATTCTTTCGACACCGAAGGAGATACCAACACATGGTATTTGAGCAGATTTCTTACCAGAAGCTTGAGCAAACATGTTAACTAAGTTATCGTAACGACCACCAGCGGCAATAGAACCGACACCGACATATTCGGAAGCATCTTCAGAAGACTTGGATTTTTTCTTTAATTCAGCAGCATTCTCTGGAGCAGCAGAAGCAGAGGTAACACACTCATAAATTAAACCAGTGTAGTAATCTAGACCTCTAGCTAATGATAAATCAAAGGAGACGTATTTATCAATACCGAAGGCTTCAGTATATGTCATTAAACTTTCCATTTCCTTTAGACCTTCGGCGGCCTTTTCGTTAGCGGAAATAGTAGCGTCTTTAGTTAAAGCATCGTAAACTTCTCTTAGAGAACCATTCAATTTGACGTATTCACCAATCTTGTCTGCTGTTTCTTCGGTTTGACCCTTTTCAACAACCATTTCCTTCTTAACTACATCCCATGGACTCTTATCCAATTTGTCGACAGCTGAAGAAATCTTTCTGACATCTTCATCACTGACACCAGCGACTTGAAAGATACCATCTAAGATCTTTCTATGGTTTAATTTAATCTTGAAATCATTAATACCTAAACTAGTTAAACCTTCAACTACAATATCTAACATTTCGGCATCTGGGACCATGGATTCATATGCACCAGCAACATCGAAATCACATTGGTAAAATTCTCTCATTCTACCTTTAGTCATAGCAGGTTGATCTCTTCTATAAACTTTAGCGATGTGATATCTCTTAATATTTTGAATGTTGTTCATAGCTACAAATCTAGCAAAAGGAACAGTTAAATCATAACGTAAAGAGGTCAATTCACCTCCTTGATCTTCTAAATTATAGATCAATTTAGAATCCTCACCATATTTACCAGCAAGAATTTCTCTTAATTCAAATACTGGAGTATCAATGGTTTGACCACCATGTCTCTTAAATAAATTGGATAAAGTGTCAAAGATGGCTTCTCTGATAACCATATCAGTATCGGACCAATCCTTGGTACCCTTTGGAGTCTTTAAAGAGACTTGTAACTTCGATTTTTTACTCTTACCATTTTTTGGATGTTGAGGCTTTGCGGAATCGGCAACAGCTGGTGTAGCAACTGGTGTAGTTATAGCTTGTTCGGACATTGATCTAAATGTTACTTGTGAGAATATTCTTCGACTCGTTGATTGTAATGGTAGACCAAAGACTCTCTTGAGCATAATTAACAGGAAATAAATCGAAAGAAGAAGAAGAAAAAAATTATATACAAGAAGAATATGGACTAAAATGAAAATATTTACATAGGTACAATATCAGAGAACAATAACCGAATTTGAAACCTAAGAGAGAAGAAGATGTCAAACGTTCGTAGAAATTAGAACAGTTCTGGTGAAAGATTAATTAGATCAGAGATGAGAGAAACAGAGTCTATCAAAACGTTGTGTCGTTAGACACACACAGCACTCTATCTTTGTCCTGCCAGACTGATAGAAAGAAGTGAAAAATTTCATTGTGTGAGCGATGACTGAAAAAAAAAATTTTCAAGTTGCTGCTTCTGCGGCAACGCTGCACGGAGAAGATTTTTCTCGAAAATATATCATTATGTACGGTGGCCTTGTTATACATGTCACAAATCTTGAATGTATTTAAGCATATGTACTCCTGAGTAAGGTATATTTTACAGAACAACTGTTAGTTATGCTATTGGATGCGAATTTGAGTTGAAAAACTAGGTGTAGTAGAAGCGAAGTAATATGAGAGGATATTTTTCTAGTTAGGAAAATTTATTAAGAACTATGAAACCCGCCTAATTAATAATTAGACAATAAATCTGTAGAAAGAGAAGTTATTTCTATGAAAAAATAGATTGTTCTTACAATTTAACAAAGCTATAAATAAATTAATGACAGAAAATATTATTTATAACAGCAAAATATCTTTCAGATTTTGAATGGTGTTGGAATGATGTATTTACTAAAAAAAATATTCTCTTTTACAGATAGAGTAGTTTCTTGAATTAGTGACTATTGGTCCAGTTAAACAAAATAGAACCAAATTAATTGTATTGTATTTTGTGTTGTTTTCATACAGTACGTCGATGTCGTCGTTGGAAATAATAGACGCAGTCGTTCAGGCCATCGTCGACAAAAGGCAATCATTAACTATTCTTTGTATAAATAAACAATATGTCTAATTATATACCATTATTTATGTCATATACATAGATATATATGTAATTCGATTAAGTTTTACATTTATAATAACTTTGTACTGAGCGTAATATTCTAAATATGTATAGTACGAGAAATCTACATTAGCAAATAAATAAAAGAATATCAGACACAACAATTATAAATGGATAGGCTTGTCTGACGAAGTTCAGATATGACGCTCATGAATGTGAATAAAAAACAAACCTTACAAACCTGTAATATATAAAGACAGATGTTTGCGAAAAACTTGTAAATAAAATAATTCCCTTCGAAAAAACACGAAGAAATTGCTGTATAACAATTGTTACTGAGCTGAATATTCCAAGGATGTATAGTATAAGACTGTCATAAGAGCAAAAGAATAAACCAAGTACGTAGCACACGTTAAACGAATAAAAGAATATTGTGCGCGATTAATATAAATGAATAGGCTTATATGAC
>PPOO01000908.1:15524-26166 GCA_003708545.1 Maudiozyma turicensis
ATAATCTTTTATGATGATGACTAGAGCACCTCCGTAGCTGTCGAACATACTTTTAAAATCATCTATCCGGGAGCTTAGATGAATGTTGCGTATTTTTCTATCAGCAATGCCGATTATTTTCATATTCCTAGATTGTCTTCAATAATGTTTTCAAAATTATGAGTATATTCTGCTGTCATATTAACTGGATATAAAGATGATTTCCGGTTATTATTATTATTTTCAAAGATAAAAGAAACCTTTACCTTTTAAAATGTTCAGGATTTTTAAAACGAAAATACCAACGAAAGATAATCGGTTCTAGATATCATTCGTTTCTTAGATATATATATATACCTTTCTTTTTTTGTATTTTTTTCTGTGACATTTTGATTTTGCGTCGCGACATTTTGCGTATGGCAACAGCACTCTGCGATTATGTTTCAGTGCGGGGAAGAGTAAACACTTGACTGTTAAACATACAAATACACCGATAATGAAACAATATCTAACGAGGACGTATATGAATTCAAGGATGATATATCGTTTATTATAACAGAGCAAAGAATTAATACTACACATGTTATATAAAATGTAGTTAAAAATAATTATAATAAATTAATTGAATGTGCTACTCTAACTAATAAACAGTCCCAGTTGACTTATTATCATATACCCCTAACGAAAATGAGGTCATTGGAGTGGGTTTAAATATCCGTCGGATGACAAAAATAATAATAGCGTGTAACATTTTACATCAGCTCCTGAGAAGATATCAGACAGAAAAGGTTTCTTCTTTAAGTAGAAAATAACAGTGAAACCTTTGTCGTTACATCTTCGAAAGTAGAGAATATGTGAATATTCTTTCGGTTCTATAAATGGTCAAAAAAGGATGAAAATTTTGAACAGATGTAACAGACTATTGAGAATGAAACATATTTTGTAATCTTAACGTATGATTGTACGAGAGTATCAGTAGAATAAGAGTGGCAAAAGACGGTGGATTAACGTAACCATGATACAGTTGAATTATATGTGGCTCCGAAACCTCTAGAATACTTTTCAATGCTTATTATCAATAGTTCAATGGACAAGGGTTAGAAATATGTATGACAATATTATTTCTCTTCTGATCTCCAGGAATGACCCAATATACTATCCTCCTGACCAGTTTACCTATGCCACATTCAAACCAGTCATGTTTGACATATATATGTATTCATTTATCCTCACATATTCTTTCTGGTTAACCTTATCATCAATTGTGTGTTAGGATTTAATGTCATCAGTAATTGTGTCATACAGGACCGTTCATTTATTTGTATCATTACTGTTGTAAAAACTATGATTATTAAATGTCCATTCAAGTTTATTGAAACTCCAATATTTCATATTTTATTATCGTAAGTATTGCCCTAGAGTTTCTATCGTAATATAAAACCTCATCCATTTCCATATTTAGTAGCAGTTTTTTCTATGTTCCAACAAAACTCTCATGTGGTGATTATTTATATTTTAAAAAGGGCATGTAACTATAATATAATAATATTTGTAAAATTTATAAGAATAGCCATGTTCTAATTTATCAAAATGTCTATTAATTTCCCTTAAACTTTTGGATTTCCATGTGAGTGAACAATAAGAAATCTTGAGGGAAACCGCCTAGCCGGATTGGTCGACCTGATGAGATATTATCACACAGCAAAATAAATCAAACTAGTAAAGAAAGCAGAAGCGAACGTAATTTTTCACAAGCAATCGTTACTGCCACAAAAGCATATATTAGATTCGTTAGTAAATTAAAGTGGTCACCTATTAATGAAGAATTGGAGGTTGAATAAAAATATCAATATCTGAAACTTGATCCAAAAGAGCGTGCAATTTCTAAAGATGTGACATTGAACTTATCGACAGAGGAACACTAAAAATCAAAACATACCTACATACATAGAAGTTCCAGAATGTATATTTGAGTCTGAAGAGGGGATTCGGCAGAGTCAAGAAAATAAGATAACCTCCGATGACAGTACAGGTATAGAAGAGTAAAATATGTTCATACTAATATCATAAGATAAATAAATCTTTACTTTCAGCTCAATAGTCACAGATGTCAATCTGAACAAAGAAAATGAAAAGCAATTTTTCACAAGTCTTAATATAGAATTTCAAATCACTAATAAAATTAATAAATCACGATTAAGATAAAGTACAATGCTCTTTTGATGAACGATACTAAATTACAACGTGATGGAAAAGAAGACTAAATTACCTAAGAAATCTGGTAGCAAGTTTATATTTGGTTTTGAATACAATTACAACTATCTTACAACCCATAGTATTTCGAGCTAGATATGACAGAATTAAACGATTAAGCAAATTCCTCAATAGAAAGTAATATTTGTGCAATATATTAAGATGTTGTAATTTATAAGAGCGGAAATTTAAAAAAGAGAATGGATAGCCATACACAAAGAGGAACTGCATAATTTTGATAAAATAGTCATCCTCAAACTCATATTTCAAAGAGTTAAAAGCGATGGAGAAGGGTAAAAATGGTTCCTATCATAGTCTTTTCACTGTGAAATCTAATTATATACATGAAGCCACAATTGTTACTGGAGGACATTTATGGTATTTTACGTCGTTCACTAGCATGGATAATCTGTGATTGATTGCAGAAACTCTAATATTGTAATATTCATCGCAAATGGTGCAGAATTACATGTTACCACGACAGATATACCCTATGCATTTTTGAATGCTCTAATTGAACAATTATTCATAAAGTGTTCGAATATTGGAAGTTCACTAACCGATTGAAAAGAGTGGTATACAAACCATGATAAAGCATGAAAATTTTAAATAGGACACTAACTCAGTTCTTATATGAGAATTAATATCTACAAATTTGAGCATGTACCAGAGTTATTTGTCTCTAAGAAAATCAATTAATAGCTGCAGAAAAAGAAAATGGTCGATATGGCTTAAAGGAGCGTTGATCGAAACTTATAGGAACGGTGCACAATAAGAATTTATATGCCAATATACTTGCTTTGTATAAGAATGTTATGTAGATAATAATGCAGTTATTTTATCAACCAAATTATATATAACAAAGATGGAAAACGAAACCAAAACGAATTACACACAGGTGCTAAGAGGTAAAGATGTGATAGATCTTAGGTTTTGTCCACTGTACAGATGGCAAAACTAGTATAAACTTAATATTAAAAGATAATTAGGGGACATTTAAAAAAGATAGTACGCTATTTTTTTGTATATAGAGGTACTTTCTTTTACCATTTCTGAATGCGAAAATCTTCCGTCATATATAGTATTTATCATAACATTGACAGCTTTGGTTACGAGGAAAGATTGAACCTTAGAGAAATGAGACAGTGCATTACTGCGCTATTGAGACACTGTGTTCCAATTGTCGGTAACACCTCTGCTATAAGAGAGGCCATTGAAAACTCCGCTGGTCACACTGCCGATACTGGTTTTTTGCTAATTATGATGTCGACAGATTCACTGCTTTAGGTAATCAAATGACTCTACAGACCGCTAACATCCTATCAGTCTGCCATTCTTGGCAATTATGGTTAAACTTGGAAAAGTATGTTTTTGGGACTCCGGAAGCTGCTCTCTCAACTGGTATTTATTCTGTTGGTGTTAACTCCTCTGTCAACGATCTGCTATTGTCTGCTCAAATGATTTATGGGCTGGATTTTATTTTTAGATCTGGCCAGGAAAGAATCATATCTGCTATCTACTTGTCAACTATCAAAGTATTTCCAATCCAAGCTCTACCAGGGTTTGGTAAAACCTCTTTGTTCTAGGTTCCGATTTTAGCCATGAAGAAGGCCAATCCATTGAAGAAATTTGTTCACTTTATTTTTGTCCCATTCATTAGTTTGATGGCAAATATGATGACTAGACTATCTACTGGCGGTATTACTTGTGTTTATTTCTCTGAAATATCAAAGGGTTCAACTGTTGCTGAAGAAGGTGATCTAACTGCCGAAATTTACATTTGCTGTTATGAGGATGTCACTTCCAATATTCTGAAAGCTATGTTCAACAACTGGTCATTTCACTATCCAAATACTCATCTGGGTTATGTTGTTGTGGATGAAGCTCACCATTTAGGACGTCAAGCTTTTAGAACTCCGGTTACTACTGCATTTTCTGAATTCAATGTTTCTGCGCCCATGAAGCTTTTACTATTATCGGGTACTGTTGCTTACAAAAGATTCGGCACCCATTTGAAAGCCATGAATATAGCAGATTCAGTTACTTGCGATACTTCTATTGGTCAAGACGATATATATGTTTACGATTTGGTTAACAGTTTACCACTCCAAAATGTGGAGAAGGAATTCCACATGCTACATGGTGTTGATCTATACAGGGATGCATTGACTATGTCAACAGGTACTAAGATACCAAAACAGGTAAAATAATGGTGGTATGTGGTACAAAAAACGCAGTCAACAGGTTGCATAACTCTTTACCTGGTTCAATTAAACTAACTGGTGATTCCGAGAGGTCTGACAAAATTCAATTGACAAATGAATTTATTAATGACGTCAACAAACGTCTTCTAATCGGTACGAACTTGATCTCAGAAGGAATTGATGTTTCTTCCCTTTCCCTGGTGATTATGTTTGATTATGCTCCTGACATTGCTGAATATGTTCAAATTGGTGGTCGTCTTAGAAATGGCAGTAAATTTGTTATGTTGTGGTCAAATATTGCCCAGTTCACAAATGATATCCCAATGGTTGATCCTACTTCTGCCATTAACATGCAAATTTCTAAGTTCTTTGGTATTTCTTCTGTTCCTGTCTCTGCTGCTGCTGATAACGGTTTGGCTAATGCTGGTGTTTTATCTACTAATGCTGCTCCCGGTGGTATATATTCTGGTTATGGTTCTAACAACTTAATTGCAACATGTCCTGATTCTAATTCCAATACACATTCCATTCCCAGTGGTCGTTCTTCTAACTCCACCTCAGCTAAAATATTTTCTTACTGTGCTGTTCCACATCTGTTTTCTGGTGATAATTCAAATATATCATCTACTGACGTTGGTAATACTGCTCTAACTAACAATTCTGATTGCTCCAGCTCATCCAATCCTCTAACTGCGACCAAGTTTGTTCTACCTATGGCTCTTTCTTCTCCTCAAAATGAGCCTCCTGGCGTTCCCAAATAGAGAACATTTTCTTCTGTCCAGTCTGACGAATCCTCTGCTGCAGCCACTGCTACTGTTGCTTCACTAAATGAAAAGAGCTCAAACAAGAGATCTGCCTTTGACATCATAGGGATGCCTTATATTACTCATAAGTGGTTATACATCGATGGTCTTAACGAATCATCTATAACTAGCAGATGGTATCCTGAAAGAGTTACTTGTAAAAAATGTTTAATGGGCCCGCCAGTCAGGTGTGTCTGTTATAACATCAGTTCCAATATGTAATGAAAATTTTATTAGTCGAAATTTCAATTATATCACAATGTATGATTAGTGATTCCAGGTTTCAAATGATTATTGAAACTGCTGTTGTCATTAGATCCATAAACCGACTCTGTCAAATGAATGAAAAGAGAGACGATAAATCAAAATTTCAATAATTATATAGAGTCTAATTACAGCAGCAGTAACATCATATGGCCTGGAATCTTACTGTATTTGATTCTGTTAAAGCTGTTATAAAAATAAATAAATCCACCTTTGGAATTACGTTAGTTTCAGAAATAATTTTGAGTTTCTAGCAGCTATTTATATGACTACGTACTCCGACGGACACACACACCCATGTACGCACGCGCCTCACTTCTAATAATGTCATTTCGTTAAATTCGAGTTGCGAGAATGCACAGCAAGAACCCGTACAACAGAAAGACGAAACTATTTATCTCAAAAAAACGCTCGCTTTCCGAAGAAGCGTCTTCAACGCCGGTTTCCTGAAAATTGTTGTTAGTGTTATTAGCGGACATTCGTTAAGCTTTTGAAGTGTTCTTTAAATTATATAGATCTATATATTTTTCTGTCTGTCTTTTGTATCCAGATTCTATATTTCCAATATTAATATAAATCGAAAGGAATTCAAAGTTATATTTCTTTGGAAACTTTCTTCTTCTTTTATACTGTTATTCTTAACATTAATTGGGGTTCAATGATTATTTTTTCGTTTGGCATAACTGTCTTATAGGTGTTTCCGTGTCTCTCAATTTTGATTCCGTTCTTTATACGTTACTTTCTTATTGTGTTAACTTATCTTATCTGAGGTTGTTGTAAAGCTTATTCCCGATTATTACTCCAGCTTCTGTTTCATCTTTTTGTCTTACTATTGGTGATATAGTTTTGTCATCATAGACGAACTCTTCCATTTTCCGTATTTATGGTAACGGCCAATTTCTCTGTCGCAATAAATTATAATATTTTTGAAAAAGTTGTGTGACACTTGCAACGTTAGATTAAATTGGAAATAAAACAATAGATAAGCTATCCTGATTGGTAGATGATTAAAATCTCTAAAATAATTTAACCGGCATATAAACATGCAGCTCAAATCGATGGCATATCTGTTTTACTCAGTTTATGTTCGTGTCGTGGGTTCCTCTCTCGTTGTCTAGCTTTTCACAGCATTAGCTACTCTTCCAGAGACAGCCGGAAGTAAACCAAACGGCAACGGAATTAAATTGCGTTTAGTGGGATATGTATTAGGGATGTATTTAAACAACTTAAATCAATGTTAAACATTAGATGAAATGTTAAAAGTTACAATAGATCGGTAACACTATTTCTGTTGCAACTTTCATATTGTATCAACTATCAGAATTTCTAATAATGGAAGCTATATGTAGAAAGACATCATCTAGCTACTTACATTGCTACGTATGTTTGAAATGGTAGTTTGGTACAACATATTTTACGTAACTATAATATTGAGTATGAAAATTATTTCAATAGTATTGTTTAAATTATTTAATTTTATATAAAAAAGAAAGATTGATGAATGATAACGAATTAAAAGAAGATGATGAATGTGTTTTTCATCTTTAATTTAATCTTGCTTTTTATTTTAAATTTGAATCGCTATAACGATCATGAAAAATAATAAAATATATGATTGAGAAGAACTTAAATGAGATCCTGCACCTGAATAGGTAGAAACGGAGTTAATCTTTGAATGTTGATCGGATTGGAATTGTGTACTCGTACTTGGATGCAGAGAATTACCAGAGGAATGTGTTGCAGTTATCTTTGGAACTGCGCCAGATGTATTAGTCAGCATAGGGTCTGCTATATCATAGCTTGTGTTTGTTTGTAATGGATCATTTATCAGTGATGAACTTTCGGATTTAAATGGATCTTGTTGAATAGAACCTGAGTTTATGTCTTTAGTATTACCCATATGGACCGGATAGATCGTCTCTGCTTGAATAGATGTACTCATTTCTTTCATCCTTGAATCTGAATAGGCCTTTTGGATTGATAACGGATACGTCTCCGAATTCATTTGACTGGAAGATACAGATGAATCAGAATGTGAAGGATCCATCAAAGAGCTCACTGATGATACAGTATAAGCTGGGTCGATAGATGTTGACATAGATGTGATTGATCTTAAAGTATGCTCAACGTTGACACTAAATTTGCTACCAGAATTTGTTTCGGGGTTCGATATTTTCACTGAATTCATGGACCGATCTAATGTGGTAACAATATGGCTTGGCGGATCGTCTAATACATCCGTGTCAGTTAGGTGACTAGTAGCTGTCACCATGTTAATTGCACTTTCAAGAGTACTTTGTATCTTCGATGAGGTGTCTAATGATTTATCAGTTCGTGGAATTGGATCTAATGTTGTAATCATACCTGTATATTTATTTGCAGTTGTAAGCTTAGTATTTGAAGGATCTAACGTAGTAGTCATATACGTCGCTAGGTTTGTAGTTGAAATCACCTTACTTGAAAGATGTAACGTAGTAGTCGTATATATGCCTATATTTGTAGTTGAAACCATCTTACTTGAAGGATCTAATTCTGCTGTTATCATACTGATTTGAGAATGTGATGATGTTGTCAATGAGTGACCACTGGATGGGCTGAATCCTCCATCGATGATAGATGTACTGGGCCTTGTTTCAGTTGACTCTAGTATTTTAATAGGTTTTATCGACATAGATGTTGTAGTCAAGAACATTTTAACCGTATTAGTTGTATACGACTCCGAATAGCCAGTCATTGAATACGCTAACTGATTCTTATTTGACATCGAAATGGACATATTACCATAAAATACAGGATTTGGTTGTGCCTTGGTGGTTACAAAAGAAGATGTAATGACTTTTGACTCTGCCATAATTGAATGAAGATTCGCTAAATAATTTTCATTGGAAGTTTGTTGAGAAAGTTCACTCTGCATTTCAATAGAGGTACTTGTGTAATTAAATGTGTATTGAAATGATGTGCTGTTATATTCAGATAGAGTCACAGTTGAAACTTCAGGTGTTAGTTCATTGGAGTTAGCAGTTATCACTCGATCACTTTTCGGTACTATTGAGGAAATATCCGATGGCTTCACCACAGCTGTCATATTAACAGCATGAGCCATTAAATATGAGTTTGGCGAGTTTGTTGTTGAATAGTCATTCATTTTAGATAGCCATGAGTTTGGATCGTTTGAATGTAAATTAGGCATATTAATTGAAATAGTTCTGTCCGTAGTAGGTAACATATCCGTTTCTGAAGACAAATTCATAGCATTAGACCCCATAGTCTTATTCGTGAGTGTGGTATATATATTCATATTTGTGGGGCCCATTGGATCTCCTGTGTAAGTTGAAGACATATTCATTGAAGTGGACATGTCCATTGTAGTAGATAAATTCATAGTACGCCACATTGGATCTATTGAATATGCACTAGACATGTTTATAGTGGAAGATATGTTCATAGCTGACCACATAGGATTGCTCGTGTAAGTAGTCGATACATTCATAGTTGATGATGTATTTGTAACAGAAGATATGTTCATAGTATACAACATTGCATCAGTTGAGTGTGTAGTAGATGCGTTCATAGGAGAAGATATGTTCATAGCAGGCCATAGAGGATTGCTTATGTAAGTAGTAGATACGTTCATAGTTGAAAATGTATGTGAAGCAGACAATATATCCATAGTAGACCACATTGGATCGGTTGAATGTGTATCAGATATGTTCATAATGGAAGAAGTCTTTATAGTAGACCACATATGTTTACTTGAAGAAGTACTGGACATGTTGATTGGAGTGGATATGTTCATAGTAGGCCCCATTGGATCAGTTGGGTATGTACTGGATATGATCATAGTAGACCCCATTGGATCAGTTGAATAAGTAGTGGACATGTTCATAGTAGACCACAGTGCATCAGTTGGGTATGTACTGGATATGTTCATAGTAGACCACAGTGAATTAGTTGAATATGTAGCAGATATGTTAATACCAGACCATGTTGGATCAGTTGAATAAGTAGTGGACATGCTCATTGGAGTGGATGTGTTCATACCAGACCACGTTGGATCAGTTGTGTATGTACTGGACATGTTCATACCAGACCACGTTGGATCAGTTGGGTATGTACTGGATATGTTCATAGTAGACCACAGTGGATCAGTTGAATATGTAGCAGATATGTTAATACCAGACCATGTTGGATCAGTTGAATAAGTAGTGGACATGCTCATTGGAGTGGATGTGTTCATACCAGACCACGTTGGATCAGTTGTGTATGTACTGGACATGTTCATACCAGACCACGTTGGATCAGTTGGGTATGTACTGGACATGTTCATAGTAGACCCCATTGGATCAGTTGAATAAGTAGTGGACATGTTCATAGTAGACCAGAGTGGATCAGTTGGGTATGTACTGGATATGTTCATAGTAGACCACAGTGGATCAGTTGGGTATGTACTGGATATGTTCATAGTAGACCACAGTGAATTAATTGAATATGTAGCAGATATGTTAATACCAGACCACGTTGGATCAGTTGTATATGTACTGGACATGCTCATTGGAGTGGATGTGTTCTTACCAGACCACATTGGATCAGTTGTGTATGTACGGGACATGCTCATTGGAGTGGATGTGTTCATACCAGACCACATTGGATCAGTTGAATCTGTAGCAGATATATTCATTAGAGTGGATGTGTTGGTGATAGAAGAAGCGCTCATAGTAGGCCACATAGGATCGCTCGTGTAAGTAGTAGATACGTTCATAGCTGAAGATGTATTTTTAACAGAAGATATGTTCATAGTGTGCCACATTAGATCAGTCGAATGTGTAGCAGATATGTTCATAATGGAAAAAGTGTTAATAGTATGCCATATAGGTTTACTTGAATATGTACTGGACATATTCATAACAGAAGAAGTGTTCCAGATATGTGTTGGATAAATATTTCGGCTAGTTGAATTAGTGGTATTTAGTTTCCTTGTTGTATATTTTTCTATGGAACTATCAGAAGAATAATTACCAAAATCGGATGTCGTAGGCTGTGTGGAGTTTATTTGAATAGATGTTAAAAGATATGTACCATTAACTCCAGATGATTGATTTGTACTATAGACAGAATTGGACAAAGAAGTGGTCATGCTAT